>JABCKI010000081.1:0-43146 GCA_018282025.1 Sphagnurus paluster | reverse complement strand
CGGTCGGCTTATTCCCTGATCGGTCGGCTTATAGTTCGGCTGGTCAAAAATGGGGCAGTCCAGGTTCTGTTGCCATAATGCCGAGCAACCGTGAGCAAAAATCGGATTCAATAAGGGCAAAGCATCACCAATCACGTCCCAAATTTACAATCTGCTACAATATTATATCGAAACGGCCTCCAGTTGCAAAAAAGGAGGTAGAAGTGTAAGGCCATATTTAACCTTACAATAAGTGTTAAAATATTTTGTCATATTTCACCACTTGCATCAAGTTTTACCTCCTGTATGCTCGTAATAATTGATTACCCAAAACGCGCAAATTCACTGATGATAAAAGATGACGACCCATCTCGTTCTAGCAGTCTATAATGGTGGCGCGGGCCCCAATGGGTTAGCAGACTTCAGGCTCGCAAAAGGGCACTGCTGGCGGCGTACCTAAAAAGACTTCCTTGAAATAGATGAAAACAACCTAGTACAAAAGAGTTCCAGGTAGATCAGGGATTTTCCGGAGATGTATATAATACTAGGGCAGCACTTGTTCACAGAGAAGAGACATGTATTGGTTTTGGTGTTTGGGAAGAATATTGATTCAGCGGCACTCTAGGAAGGTAAAGAGTAGGGGAAATCGATATCGATCGACGCCAGATGGCCGCGATGAGTGGTAGTTCGGCTCCACAATCCACGGCGACTTCTGAGGCCATACATTCGCCGAGAACCATAAAACCTAACTGAAAGGCTACCATTTCAATTTCTCGTATTCAAAAAATTAAATATCACGCTTGTTTTGAGGGATAGAGCTGTAGGAGGGACAGCTAGTAGGATTCAAATCAGCAGGATCAGCGTATACTTGGATCAAGCGCGCACTAGTGTTACATAATTGAAATTTGTCATGTTACAATTGTGTGGCCGGGGAGGTACACGCCCAATGTGTGCGTCTCCCACGGTGTCCTTCAAGTTACCCTCAGACTTGGTGGAGTGGGCCATCAGGTGGTAGTTCCGAGTTCTAGTGCATGTGCGAGTTCTCTAAAATCATTCATAGAGCCAGTTTTAAAAATGCCAACACTGGGCACTTCCCACACGAAGCCGGAAAGAGACAAGAGGTCGCCCCGACGCCGATCTTACACTAACCCACGCTCAACCCCCCCTGCAGGAACCCAGGGGATGCCTCGATGCCATCAGCCATTTGTCATGCGGGCGTTTGTCTCTTGGCCTTGCCTCGTCGATTCGAGCAGATGTATCGCCAGTTTTGTATCGCCAGTTTCGAGAATGATTGCTCAAAATTTTAACGACTCAGTGGTTGGAATACACTCGAGAAAAGCCGCAAATGGATGCCCCTCACGCCCCCGCCCCAGCGCGAGCGCGTCACCCAAAATTTCAGCTCCAGCAATTTTTTCAATGAAAACTGTAATTTTATCAACGAGGGTGTAATTAATTAGGTGTAAAGAATTTTTTCACTGAGTACGTTGGTCGCTGTCTCTATCAGTCTCTATCTCTGCAGATGTTTCTGTCATCTTACAGGGCTCTCTCGCTTCGCTCAATAGTGGTGAAGATCTGAATGAGGGGTACCTCTTGACCAGCACGGCCCAAGCCGTCCCAAGGGTCGCAGCTACACATCTACAATGCGCAGACCTTGATTGCCCAAGTGCCATTGATACAACCTGGGTGCGCTGACGAGGCGCAAATTGCAGGGCGGAGCAGATGGACCGCGGGCGTGGAAGCGGCTGCGCGGCAGTCCTAGTATACATATCTCTCCGCATCTGGATACTGCAGGGTGGCACTTGTAGAGGTTTCAGATTAAATCTGACAATTCAGCGCGGGAGACGACAGCTATGCGTTGAGAAAGGAGAACATGTTATGAATAGTCCATTTAAAAATAAAGGATAGTAATTTAAGTATTAAAGCTGAACATGAAAACAGAGGATGGTATGCAGAAGGTAGAAAAGGGTATAAGATCGCAAAAAGCTAATTGGGGACCGCAAGCACTCATAGTTCTGACATCAGCTCCACTTGAGCGGTGGCGACTGGTGCACTGGTGAGCCTTCCAGTCAGGACGCGACTACCCCAGTCATCGTCCACTCAAATTCCTTACGCAGCTCTTATGCGGCTTCTAAAAGTTCAACCTTGAGCGGCAACTGTGCCACCGAAGACTCGGAGCCCTTCACCCAGGGTGTCACAGCCCCGGTCATCTTCCATGAAATTTCCTTCGAGGTCGAGAACCGGAATCGGGAAAGGAGTGTGGAGAGAACAACCTCTGTTTAGTTTAAAACGGGTTGAGAACTAGTTATAATGGCAACGAAATAAAAAATATACATACTCATTTCTAGCTGAGAGAACTTGAACCCAATGCATGCTCTTCCTCCCCCCAAGAATGTCATTCTGCAAAATTAGTTGAATGGTTGATAGACTTGATCGTGACATGGACAACTTACAGGTTAGAGTAGACCCCTGGGATCCGCGCGTCTGTCAACGCCTGTGGCGCAGGGGAAAGCCAGCGCTCGGGTTTCCACTCATATGAGTCGGGGCCCCACAGACTGGGGTCTCGGTTGGCATTCAAAATTGAAATATATACTTTCGTGCCTTCCGGGACCACTATTGAATGCATTTCTCGGCCGTCGATTCCCCTTATTGGGGCCGATAGAGGTACAGAAACATCCTGGCGTGCTCTGGAGCAAAGAAAACCGTGATCAGTGTGCAAACACAGTGCTAAACTGAAACTTAACATACACCCTGCTAACGAAAGAGGCAGGGGGATAGCTGTAGGAATTATCAATTGAGAACGGAATTAGATGACTGTATGGTGGGAAAGGCTCACAGGCGGAGGGTTTCACGGCATACAGCGTCCAAGAATGGAAGAGAAACCAATTCATCGTACGTCATGTTCTCTCCGTAGGTGCTAATGGCCTCAGTGATCTCTGCACGAAGTCTATCCTGCACCTTTGGCTGCGTCGATAGGAGGTGCAAGATGCGCGAAAGAGCGTTAGAAGTGGTATCAGTTCCAGCGAAAGTGAACGTCCTGAAAGGAGCCTTGTGAGAATTCTTCCCAGATCAGTTATGCTGACTTACGATATCTAAGAGTCACCATTGGTTATGAGAATAGGAAGACATTCATGCCAAGTATTACGCACCTGTCCTATGACCTCCTCGTCCGATAACCTGTCCGCTTCTGCAGCCTCTGAATTGGCCTTGACTGGTAGATGGTATAAGTTGAGCAATTTGAGACCTGGACGTATCCACGTACCAAGAATACTCATAATATCTTTTCCTTCGTCCAACTGGGCAGCAAAGGCACTTTCACCCTGTTCCAAGGCCTTCTTCTTCGCCTCGAAAATCTCCATCGAGGTCTGGTGCATGACGTCGACAACATCTCGTAGTTTGTGAAGTTTCTTATTAGGAATAAGATCTAGGGCCAATCTGCGAACCCGTGGCGGAAGAAATTGCATTAGCTTCGGCAAAATGTATTCCCGGCCGAAGGGATATTGTGAGATATGAGGTCTGATGATGCCCAGGTGAGTGGTTCAGCATCATAAATAGCAGCCTTACTAGAAGCTTACAGGTATTGTTTAAGTGCGACGCTGTAAGGATGAAGCTTTGCGCCCTCGACCAAGGAGTCAAAGGAATAGCCGAGGCCGCTTCTTCCAATCATCTCGAGAGCTGCTCGGCTCATCCAATGCAGCATATCAATCTGTTAACTGTTAGGTTTTCGTCCATAATGAATTTCTCGCAGGGACGGACTTCTTGTGGACCTTCAGCGACCTTTCCTTTGATAGTTTTGGCCAACTTGTAAGATGGGTTAGTGGGAAAAAGAAACACTGTCAGAGAAAACGGACGGACTTTTTTGGCAACATCTTGGAAAATGGGTACTGAAGGAGAAATATAAGCTCCAGCTCGATGTTTAATTTAATCACTGACTCATGTTTCTCATGTGAGCAGTCGAAAAAACTGGGTTCAGCATCTTCCTCTGTTTCCTGTGATGATCACCTAGTTTCTTCCTGGTTAATTTCATATTATATAGTATAGATGAGAATAAAGAAAAGTACCAAGAGTGCCCAAGAGCCCTGGACCAAGGTTGGTATTATTGGTGCTGTGTGTAGTACCATGATGAATTTCTATCGCAGTTAGAGTATAAGAATTTTTTTACGCAATGAAACCGTTTGTCTCTTCAAATATATGTTGGTCCTATATTTCATGTTGAATCAGGTTGTTTTTTTTTTTCGCAAAGGAGTCACACGAACCTTGACGACAACGTGCTGCATGAACTTTGGGTCGAAAACATACAGGTGCTCCGACTATGGCAAGGATTCAGCCGGGTGCGCATGTAGATATCTGTGCCACGTACGCGGAATGCCCCAAAAATTCGAATGACTTTACCATCTGGGCACATATATCAGTGATATTATAAATCTTGATTGAGAGTATTACCTACATTCTTCAGAGAGTTGCTTGTGGTACTCCCATCCATTGGGGTCAAATAGTTCGGGGAAACTACCTAGAATTGAAAATGATCAGTGTCTGGGTCGGCCACGGATGGCACTTGGTCCACTTACCAGTAAGGACAGATGAAGGCGAGGGGCCGGGGATGTTGGAAACATCTGACTTCATAAAATACCTGCGAAATTTCCATAACACGCAGGAGATGAAAGTGCAGAGAAGGAGGGACTGTAGGGGGAAAGTCATGCTGATTGAATTGTGAGCTCCTCTTCTGTGTGACGGTCCATTTATACTTCAATGCCAGCAGATGTCAAGCGGAAACACAGGCCTCTGACATTGCAGAAATCTTGTCATATCTCATGTGACCAGTTGTTAGACTGTTAAGCGTTGGTTGTGGGACTTCGTGTCCGTTGAGCAGCGGACATTCAGGCAATCACTGATGACGATCCATCTCGTTTTAGCAGTCTCTGGTGGTGGCGCGGGCCCCAGTGGGTTAGCAGACTTCAGGCTCGTGCTGAACTAGTGGCGGCACACCTAAAAACTTCACCATGAAAGCAACCTAGTATAAAAGAGCTCCAGGTAGATCAGAGATCTTCCGGAGATAAAAGGGCGCCCGAGTTACTTTTTCATAGAAACTTCTATTGATTTTGTTGTTTGAGAAGGACATGGTTCAGAGGAAGGTAAAGAGTCGGAGACCCCGATCGGCGTCGGATAGCCGCGATGAGGGGATGATAGTGTCAAACAGTATTTCGGCCCGACACCTCACTAGAGTTGTAAGTAGTGAGGCCTCACTACTTACAACTTCCGACGTCGTACATTTGCCGACAACTATAAAACATACCTCAAAGGCTATCAACCTGAGGGTGCTCTGAAAAATAATTTTTCCGAGTCGTGGACAGAAAAGCGGATATCGCGTTTTTTTAGGGATAGAACTGTCGGAGGGACAACCAGTAGATCGATTAATATCAGCAGGATCAGCAGGATCGGCAGGATATACGAGACCAGTATAAGCACATAATTCAAATTTGTCATGTTGCAATTGCGTGGGAGATACACGCCCAACTTGAACGTTGAGGGCTGAGCGTTAGCGCCCCCTCCCTCTTGCCTCCCTCCGACGTTTCAATCGGCCAACAAGCCTCCCGTCATTTTGAAAATAAAAGTTGCAGCGTGAGGAGGCTAAAACCTAGCTGCTAGTAAGATAGGCCTCATACACAACTGTCTACGTCAGGTGGCGTTACTGATATGTGACGCAAGTCATGTGATAGATCTATCCAGACATCTGTGTTAGCTAGTGGGCGCCTTCTGGCGTACCTCGTTCTTTTCCATGTCATAAAACAATGAATCTGGGAGCACTCGGTGTCCTCTGTACTTCTTGCTTGCCCATGCTGCCTCCTTTTCATCAAGTCCCTTTCTGTATGCATCTGTAAAGTGCAACGAACAAGTTGCAAATCTGGATGGTGTCATATACGGCGTGAGTACTGCAGGAAATGGTAGTTGATAAAGCTCCACAAAAGTTCAAGTTTGGCTTTCAGCACGTGCTACTCCTTGGGATTGCGGCTGATAATAGTCCAGCGTAGCCAAAAGCTCACAGAAAAATAAATGTATGCACAGTAAGATGGAAAATTAGATTATAAACAATGTGGTGCAGTAGTTTTTCAGTGTGTGAGATATGACAATGTCTGGGATCAGAAAACTGTCAATGTAACGCTTTCATCATGTGACGTAGACAGTCGTGTATGAGGCCTATCTTACCGATGGAAATTCGCCACACACCACCTGGTGCATGGCATCACGTTATGTACCCAAAAACACATCAGCAAATCGGGCTCAATAAACAAGTGTAGAAAAGAAGCCCTTTGGAATAGCACAGGTTTCTCCTCTCAGGAGTTGGCGGCGGGGCTCCGAGTTGTAAGCAGACAGTGTGCTACACTCGCTGGGGCACCAGCAAGGTAATCGTACTTGGTACATTGTACAAGGGTACATTTGTACAGTCCGAAGAAGGAAGGAGAGGGGGTAGGCGTAACTGGTACCACTGACCAGTAGGTTGTAGAGTCGGTAGAGTAGAATAGGGGACACCGTAGCCAACCGACCATACAATAAGAAGTTTCTAGCATCACCAGGAGCCAACCAGGTGGAGCAGAGAGCAAGCAAGAGGGTTAAGGCAGGAAGGAAAGTAAATACTAAAACATGAAAGCAAAAGGGAAGCTGAAACAGAAAATAATCGATCGAAACCAAAGCACAGGCGCACGGTCAACACATGAAAAACAAAAAGGAGTACAACGCTAGCCTCGACCCGATAAACTTAATTCTTACTTCCCATTCGCCGTCTCCTTCCTCACCGTACTCGCGCTCCCATTTTGCGGCTGGGGTTGAGGCTGAGACTGGGGTTGATACATGAACTGATGTTGGGTGCTCCCCTGTTTCGTCCCTGCCGGCTCCTGATTCGGCCTAGAACGATAATAACTCGGGCGCTGCTGATCGCCCATGGCGACCGTAGGAACGGGGGCGGGTGAGGGCGTGCTCACAGCGACAGTGGGCATGGGCCATGGCATGGTTTTGGGCCCTGCGCCGGTAGACGTCGGCGGGCGGGAGGAGGCCGGCAGCGCGGGTGACGCCACAGGTGTAGATGTGGTCGTCGTGTGCGACGGTGACGTCGTCGCATGGGTGGGCGAGGTCCCTGCCGGTGTCCCAGTATGTGCGTGTACTGGGGCGGGGTTGGACCCAGACGCGGCAGGAGCGTTGGTAACTGTGGCGTTCCCACTGCTGCTCCCAGGCGTAGGCGGTACTGACGGGCTCGGCGCGCCATCGCTCGTCCCCTGGCCCCCGTCCTCCCCACGGCGGCGTTTGAGCGCACGCGAAGAGCTCTCTTTGAGCCCCAGCGCTGTCGCCTTGATCAGGATCTGATGCCTGGTGCGGCTGTTTCCCCATTGGTGGACAACCCAGTCCCACTCAATCTCCCCGTTGCTTCCGGTGGCGCGACTGTCCTCTGCGAGCTTCTTGAGGCGCTCAGTCTCATCGTCGGACCACGCGCCCTGGTTGCCGCCAGCGTTCGGTCCGGCGGTGAGGACCGTCGTACTGGCACTGGCGCTGGCAGACCCGGACGCCTCGACTGGCGCGGAGGCAGTGGCCGGCGGCAGGGCGTGGACGTGGGGGTGCACGGGCGCAGAGGTGTAGTATCCACTGGTGTATGGATACTGGTGCGGATGGTAATAAGATGCCGTTGGATAATGGCTTGGGTGTGTCGCGTACATTGAGTACTGGGCGTGCGGGTATGTGGGTGCAGCGGCGACGGCAGCTGCAGCTTGCGCGGCGGAGGGGAGGGGAAGAGCGAAGGTGCTGGGATTTGATATGATAGTTGGGGTCGACACAGCGGGTGCCGTGGGATTAGTAGACGAGGCTGTTGGTGCAGGCGGGTAGAGTTGTGGTGTGAGAGAGATAATTGGAGGTGGCGGCGATGATATGAGTTGTGAGGGGTTGGCGAGCTGTATGTGGTGTTGGATTAGATTCACCATCGATATATAAAAGAGTAGACTCGGAACAGCGGCGCGGCCAAAAGGCAGCACTCCCATTGAACAGTGAATTCACAAGCCGCCCATAAGAGCCAACTCAATTGAAGCAAGATATAATAGAGGATAGATGAAGGGCGACGTACGAGCTGGTCGCAGATACGTTTAGCTTCGGCAAGCATGACAAGCGGGTCAACTTTGCTGCCTGGACCCATCTGGTAGCACTGCGCAATTACCAACGGCTGTGTGCCCTTCTATAATGGGCGTGAGTACCCGAGGTCGTCCAAAAGTAGAGTGACGCACGACGAGCTCCTCTGCAGCCCCATAAAACTCGGCACAGAGATTCAAGACGCGCCACTGGAACTCATAGTAGGCCTGGTTGTGCGCATTGACGTCCGGGTGCACGGGCGTCGCGGCAACTGGCGGTGCGAATGTAGGCGCGGGCTCTTGCTTTGTCACCGTCGACGTGCGCGTCTTCCTATTTTTTGAGCCGCGAGGACGGCCAGGACGGCGCTTGCGCTCGGGCTCTTCGGTCGGTTGAGGCTGCTGGGTTTGTGTTGCTGGTGCAGGACGCGCGTCGGAGGTGCTGTATTATAATCAGCGATGTGATCGCCGTCACGGAAAAAGCGGACATACCTGGTCTGTTTTGGAGAGGATGCTGGCTCGGGCTCAGGGCGGCTGAGTTCCTCCTCGACCATATCCTCATCACCGTCCTCTTCTTCCTCTTCTTCTTCTTCCTGCGCTACAACGGGTTTCGCAGAAAACAGACCATTGGTGGTGGTGGTGGTGGTGGTAGTGGTATACGCTGGCTGGGGTGGGTGTAGGAGCGCATGCGAAAGTGGCTGGTAGTGTTGGGGATTGTCCATGGAGATCTGAGGACAGGACGGTCAGCGGGCGGGCGATGAGGGACATGTGTGAGGCCGCGAACCCGTTTGAGCGTAGCAAATGTATATCGTACCCCTGATATACCTTTATTTCCTGTGTCACGAATAAAATATGGCAGAAACACCAACCGGGCCCGCTTAAAAGTCACAATTCAATATCGCTGCACGTACACCTGTGGCTTTCGCTGGGAGATCTCAGCTGCCTCCTTCAAGGTTTTTCGGACTCTTGAGAGACGCTCTTCAGACGGTTATCGAGGACAATGCGCGCTGTAGAGTATACTGAGGAGAAAGGGTGGGAATTTACAACAATCAACGCACCGCCATCCTGTCACATATCTATTGTCACCCATCTGTCACGCTCCTCGCGCCCGGGCCGTATAGTACTTGACGGATTAACAATGACTCGTAAGTGGAATAAATAATTGGGATTCAAATGAATTTTTACGATATTAAAATTATAAATTGCAGAACGAAGGAGATCTGGTTATTTTTTGTATTCTGGAGCTCCATCAAATGATTTCCGAACGAGTCCCATACGCCACATGGTTTCCCAATTCAAGCCACTATGAAAATCACTATGGTGCACATACTCAAGCCATAATATATTGGAACCACCCAATTCGTAGGAGGATCGTTCCTATCTCCCCGCCCCCGATCCTTCATCTTGAACAAATTGTAGATAATTCTACGAAAAAACAAAATAAGGTACATATGTTGTCTACCAATAGCCGACAAAAATGCGGACACAAGTCACTCGCAACTCCACAATAGTCACTGAGAATTTCTTCAGGTTCAGCTTGTTTCATCGCAATAAGAAGAAACCCCTCACACTTGGATAACTCAAAGTGCTTTCACAATTTCCATTTTAAGTGGTAGTTGAGGCACTCTGGACCCCTTCACCGAAGGTGTCACTATCCCGCCCATCCTCCATTCGATCTCTTTCGATGGCGAGAACCGGAACCGAGAAATGAGCGTAAACAGGACAACCTCTAGTCAATTTGGAACGGGTCAGAGGCGAACGATGACCAAAACGGTAACAGAACACGTACTCATTTCTAGCTGGGAGAATTTGAAACCGATGCACGCTCTTCCACCTCCGAAGAATGTCATTCTGAATATGAAAGTTCGTCAAAGGGATAGAAATTTTTACTGCAAATGACTTACAAGTTTGAGTAAATCCCTGACACCCGTGCGTCGGTCAATGTCTGAGGTAGGGGTGAAAGCCAGCTCTCAGGCTTCCATTCGTCGAGTCGGGGCCCCAAAACGCAGGATCTCGGTTAGCATGCAAGATAGATATATATATCTTGGTGTCCTTCGGGATCAGGATGGAATGCATTTCGCGGCCATCGATTCCTTTCACGGGGTTTGATAGAGGAACGGAGGCGTCCTGACGCACTCTTGATCGAGAAACATCAGTACCAATCTAAATTCGTTACATCGACTAGACTCACATTCTACTGACTATAGGAACGGGGGCATAGCTAATGATGAAAATGAATTAATTATTGTGACACTCCGGCAAAATTTACACGACTTACAGGCGTAGTGTTTCGCGGCATACTGCATCTAAGAACGGAAGTGAAACTAATTCGTCGTGCGATATGTTCTCTCCGAATGCACTGATTGCTTCTGTGACCTCTAAACGAAGTCTATCCTGAACCCTTGGGCGTGTCGACAGGAGATGCAGTATACATGACAAGCCATTGGAGGTTGTATCAGTTCCGGCAAAGGTAAACGTCCTGTAGGAATATAATGAGATTTCCAAGTTCAAAATTCGGTCTCCGTTTACTTACGATATCTAGATGCATTGTACTAATTAATAAAGATTCGGAGATTTTCGTACCAAATATCACTTACTTGTACTATAATCTCTTCTTCCGGTAACCTTTCGGCTGATGTAGCTTTGGAATTAGCCTTCACTAATTAGTACGTGATAGCTGCATAAGTTGACCGATTCAACACTACCCACAACATATACACGTACTGAGGATACTCATGATATCTTTCCCTCCTCCTCGGGCCTCAAAAGCGCCTTCACCCTTCTCCAGCGCTTTCTTCTTCGCCTCAAAAATATCCACCGAGGTCCGGTGCATGGCATCCACCATGTCTCGCAGCTGGTGAATTTTCTTCCAGGGGATGATATCTACAACAAACCTCTGGAACCGCGGAGAGCCAATTTTCATGAGGGTCGCCAGTATATATTCGCGATAGAAGACCAGCGACGAAAGGATGGGCCTATCAGCATGATTCAGTATTGTGATGAAGGTTATTTTTGAAGTCTTACACGTAGTCTCTCATTGCAACACTATATGGATGTGGCTCTGAATTGTCGAGCAAGGGATCAAAAGAATAGCCAAGGGCGCTTTGCCCGATCATCTCGAGTGATGCTCGGTTCATCCATTGTAGGATATCAATCTGTTCCATCGTCAGTTATGAGAAGATAGATATCTTGTTCATTACCTCTTGTGGACCTCCAATAAGCTTGGGTTTAATGGCCTCCATCAACTAGCAGGAAACATTAGATAAGGCGAAATCTCGGGAATTGAAAGAGTATAAACCTTTCGCGCAATCCCATTAAAAATAGGGACTTGCCGCAATACATGAGCCTCATAAATTTATAATAACCCATGAACACTCACCCATATCTCGCATGTGAGCCGTAGAGAAAACTGGGTTTAACATTTTCCTTTGCTTCCTATGATGATCGCCTGTTACATTCCAGTTAGGTTTAACATCCTTTGATATTCGAAATGTACCTAGAGTGGACATCAGCCCTGGACCAATGCTGACTTGCTTCGTGCTACATCACAAATTCATTTAAGACATGTAGCCCGAGAAATTTTTTAAAAAAAATTGGCTCACGCGATGAAAGCGTCTGTCTCTTCAAAAGTATCCTCATCCTAACATCGTTATCAGATAATTTATTTGGGTTAAAGTGACCAAATCTAGACCTTCAGGACGATATGTTGCAAGAACTTGAGGTCGGAGATATAGAGGTGTTCCGTCTGTAGGAAGAATTAGAGATGCACGTGTGTGAAGACCCGTGTAGCGCACGCGGAATGCCCCAAAGATCCGGATGACCCTCCCATCTGCTCAAATGAGCGTCAATAATATGCCATTTCTCTCTGATAGAGTTTCGAACACTCAGTAGCAAGGCGCTGGTGGAAATCCCACGCATTTGGGTTAAATAATTGTCCAAAATTACCTAGGTGGGGTAGAAACTTTTCTTTAGTTGGCTGGATACTCGTAGTAGGTCTACCTACCAGTGAGAAAAGATTCAGACGCCGGACCAGGGATGTTAGAAACATCTGACTTGACGAAATTTCGGCGTAATTTACATAATACATAGAAGGTTAAGGCAAGCAGGGAGATCAGAGCAGAAGACATAGAGTTTGTCAGGAAGAGCGGATAGGGTCGTTTGACGCTCAACTTGAACGTTGTAGTGTCGTCAGAGTGTCGTTATCCACGTTCAAGTTGAATTCGCGGGAGATCCATGCCGTTTCACAGCTGTCCAAGCGGAGTTCATCTATCATGGGCTGATATCGAAATCGTAGGCGGAGGTGGCACTGGTAGGTGGTGTGAGTCTGTGAGTGACTTGACCCAGAAAGCGCAAGGATCTAATCTAATCTACAAAGGCTGTGTGCCAAATGTTATTGGCTTACCCTATATTGACCCTGGACTCACAGAGCACCTCTGTGGATGTGCAAAAGCTCTCTCATGGCTCCTTATCTCTTATAAAAATTACGAGAGGTCGATCTTCTTTTGAAGTACTTATGAACTTCGAACTCAAGTCCGCCGGTGACTTTATACCCGGACCCGGCGGCGCCCTCTGGAGTCTGCGCAATAGCTCAGTACCTCCTTCATAACCCACAAATTCGAACGCAACTTCAAGTCATTCTCCCTTATAAGTTGGCGCTAACCCACCAAAATGGCCGTATTCTCTCGTATCGCACCATCCCTCGTCAGTGCCTACGGCCTGCAAACACGTTAGTTTCGCACACCTGTCATTTGCGCTGCTAAACCCAACCGTCCCCAGTTCTCGCCCTCATCTTCGTGCCCCAGCAAAATGAGATGTACTATGACCTCGGTGGCGCACTCGGTTACCTCTCGACGACCTTCGTTTCGCTGTACTACCCCGCGCTCAAGGCAAAATATATCGACGGCGTCCCTGGGCCCCTGCCATCCTTATCGTCGTTCTCTGCGCGTCAGCTACTGCTGAGTGGTGCAGTAGGTCTCTGGAGCTCTCGCCTTGGAATGTTTTTGGTGCTGGTATGGTTCCTACTCGTTCATTTCTGTCCATGGGTAGTTAAAGGATAGTGGAGTAGCGTGCACTCAAAGCTGGCGGTGACCGGCGCTTCGATGCGATCAAGAAGAACCCGAAGTTATTTTTCTTCGTGTGGATGATGCAAGGTACTAGACCAGCCCCATCGCCTTACCTTCACTCATACCCCTGATTCGCTAGCGACATGGATCTCCGTCGTCGGGATGCCCGCCTTCCTTACCAATACACTCCCAGCAGATTTGCACCCTGCACTCACACGCCGCGACTACGCTGCAGCAGTGCTTTTCGCTGTTTCTTTCCTGGTTGAGGTTATCGCCGATCGACAGAAGTCTGCGTGGCGCGCCGCGAAGGACGCCGGCAAGCACGCTGAGAAGTTCATCTCCAGCGGACTGTGGAGCATCTCTCGGCACCCCAAGTGAGTTTCTGCACTAATTCTATCTAAACCGTCTATCCGTCTACTTGTCACTCACTGCCATTTAGCTATGTCGGTGAAGTCGGCATCTGGACTGCGCTATGGGCGCTCTCTACGGGCTCGCTCAACACACCACACTTTCCGCGCGGTACCGTCGCCCTTGCCGCTCTCAGCCCGATCTTTACATGGTACCTTACAGCCAAGGTGCGTGGCCCTTGACCCCCGCTCCCTCTTTCCGCCTCCCCTTAGTATTGAAATCTACATCTGCAGCTGTCGGGCGTCCCTGGGCTTGAGAGAATGGGTGACAAGCGCTTTGGCTCGGACCCATTATGGCAACACTACAAGAGGTGCGTTTGGCATTCTATACATGTTGCATTTATTGACTGTTGTGGCCTTCTCCAGAACTGTCCCAATCTTCTGGCCATGGGGACCAATGAATTGAGCTGATATCGTCGCGATGGCGCGCGGGGCAAGCTTCGAGGTCAGGTCATGCAGCTATGCTGTATAGGTGTGCTTCAATGAACTGGGGGAGAAATTAATGAACTAGTAACTATAGTTTGGTGGGGATAACCATAAGTTGATCTCATGTCTTGTATTCGATGCGCTTGTAAAGACAGGTATTAAGTACAAATCGAATCCATACCACCAGCCCGAGTCGAACGGGAGTACATGAGTATTATACTGCCAGGCAGCTGTGCTATACCGCAATAAGAACTCTTTACCTATGTTCCTGTTTACACTTCGACTCCTCATTCAGCCAATTACACCTCAATGAAAAATAAAGAATAGTCCCATGTGTGAAATAGCTGAATAATTATGAATACAGAAACATACTTTTCTGCTCCACTGGTTTCGGGCTTTTGATGATGAGTGTGGGACACCTTTTGGGCTTTGTCGGTGTGGAAGACATCACGGAGAGAATGAATCTGGTCAGAATCAAACGTCAATTTCAAATATTAGTCGCTGAGTTTTAATTCCACTGGGCCCGCGCCACACGTAGGGAACCACGCAGTGTCCCGTGTGGCGTCACTGCTTGTACAGCTGCTCCATTCTTCTATATTCTCTCCCAAACTCTGGTCAGTACAGCCTCTGCGCCACTTGGTCCACAAATTAAGCACAAACAATTCAAGTCAACCGCAGAACTCGGAGTTATCTAAATTTTCACACCATTCTCCAGCTTCGTGGCGACACTGTCTACGCATCGGAAATCCTACTCAGGATATATCGTCCTCAAAATTATTGAGTCCTGGTCGGGTTAATCGAAGTAGCGATCTGGCCTTCGAACTCCGAGTCCTATATCGTAGATGATACAAAATCAAAATAAGAGTTGTGAAGCTATCGGCGAGTCTTTGATAACGCCCACCATGCAGAGCGCAAGGCGTACGAGCGAATTACTTAACGAGGCTCGATCGCTTTCTCGGACGATGTCAGACGCATGTTGTTATGCTCCGAAGGGAAAGAGTTTACGTACCCACCGATCACGCTGAAATACATCCCCGGGCGACGGTATCTCGTCTGGCTGCAGAGAGTGAATATCTCTGAAGGTCCTGGAACTCGGGCGGCGGTCAGTGCGGCGGTACGGCGTGTCACGCTCTGATGCGCACCTCATGATAATGCCACTGTTCTCCTCCATGCGCCGAACGACGACCCATTAGTCATTGATTGTGAGGCACTACATGCCAGACGCATGGGTAGGACTCGTGTGATGTGAACATCCAAAAGGGAGGCGCCATCCTTGCCCACACACCAGATCAGCCCGGAGCGGTTCGCCGCGTGGAAGATCGAGGCGGAAGAAGACAGAAAAAAGGTTTGCGGCAAAGAACGACTAGCAGTGTAAATCCCAACTGCCTTCTTCATGAATGTTGTGGACATTCGACCGCAAGAGCGCTGAATGACTGTAGTCATCGAATTTCATCACACAGCGAGATGTAAGATTGGCAATTTCATGGTTATTTGAATATATAGTGAATAATGATAATCGTGCGTAGGTGCTATTGATACAGTTGTAGTTCTTCCGAAGGCCGGGATGTGCAAGATGTGAGGTGTGAATGATTGTGGTGGGCTGTTTGTAGAATGCGAATGGTGAAAGTGTGTGCGTGTGCATTGATGAGCGATGGTGGAGACGATGGTGAAGTGTTTCGGGACGGTGAGAGTTGGTGGGTGTGTGGATGCAGGTGTGGATGATGCTGAGGTTGGGTGGTCTTGTTTACGACCTCATGATAGCCCAGGCGCCAACGCCAGCACCGATGGCGACGAAAGAGAGGATCACGATTGCCCATAAGCAGCGAAGGGCCCAGCGAACCTCAACGCGCCTCATTCCCTCCAGAATGTGTTTCCTCTCAGCCTCAGTCTTCTCAGGCATCCATGCCTCGGGGTCTGTCTCGTCGCTGGGTGCGCGAAGAGGCGACCACAGGATCCAAGCTCCCATAATCCAGAATGGTGGGAACACTAACAAATTCACGACCGTCAGTATTGAGATTATTGCTGAGCGGAAAGGAGAATACTCACTGAAACCGAACATGAAGAGATAGCGCGCAAGTGTAAGAGGCTCAGGGGCCTTGAGTGTGTAAGTTGGAGGAAGATCCTCGACGTAGGCTGGGAGCACTTCGTCGTGCCTGCTCTCATGGGTGCGCGAAGCAGAGAAGTTGTATCCGAAGAAGCTGTCCAGAGGATCACGCTCATATGCCGCTGAGGAGGGTGTGCGAGTGGTGTATGTGAGCACAGGGGTAGGCGTGTCCACGACGACCTGTTCAACGGTGACTGGGGCAGACATTGCGAAGAGTAGTGGTAGGCGGTGGAGAGATTGAGTTGGATGCGGGGGCAGATTCTGCTGGAGATAACATCGTGGAACGGTCGGTTATATAGCAGACCCTTGGTGGAATGAGAGTGAAGCCAATCGTCGCCAATTCAGGGTCCAGTAAGCGACCTGGCAACCAATTGCAACGACGAAAATTCCCATAAAAGGCATTTTCTGTTGTTTGCCATGTACGGCAGCTCCAAAAGTAGAAATTAGGTACTTACGTACCAATCTGCCAGTCGCAGGGTTTCTCAGAACGCGCTGTATCAGCTTCGACCGCCAAACGAATGGGGAAATTAGTGCGGTCACAATTCCATTCTATCCCGCCGCCCTAAAGATGCAGCAAGCAATAACAACTAGCCATTAACTACGCCAACTGCAATACTATTACCAACTCATGTTTGCACTTCTCAGGATCCCTCAAAATTTCACGCACCGCTAAGGAGAATACTTGTATTTGATGAAGCGATCGCACAGAAATTTGAACCTGTAACTAATGAACACCAGAAGACCCAAAAAACGGTTGACCACTCGACACTTAGAGAGTCAGGGTTGCGCCAGCAGCAGAGACGACGGAGGAGCGGACGCTCGCGGTAGCGGTCAGGCTATAAGAGTAAGGTGCCTTGCTGAAGGTGCCAGCAGGTGCAGTGTTGGCGGCACCGCCAAAGTCGTTTCCGCGTGCCACAGCGAAGCCGCCATCAGTGGAGTAGAGCGGGTTTGAGGTACCTAGACAGGGAAAAGCACATAAGAGTCAACGTCATCAATAACGGTGATCGGGGCAGCGTACCAGTCCAGACGTTGTTCTCAACAAGAAGCTGTGCGCCCTGGCGGGTGTTGATGCCGTCCGTGTTGCTGTCAAAGACGTTGTTGAAGATGTGACCAGTGCCAAAGCGGAAGGAGGGGGTACGGGAGTTGAGGTTCGTCCAGTAGTTGTTGGCGAACGTGACGGTGAGCTTCACATCCTCAGCACCGTTGGAATCAGAATGACCGACAAGGGATGCCTTCCAGTGGTTGGAGAGCTTGGAGCCGGTCACGGTGATGCCAGTACTACCGTGGGTGATGTCGAGGAGACCATCGTAGCTGGAGAATTCGTTAGAGTGGGGTCAGATTATGGGATAATGAAGACGCACAAGTCCTTGTCGTGGTCTCGGTCGCTAGAAAGGTCAACATGGTCGACCCAGACCTGCGAGGCCGCCTGGATGCCAATGGCGTCGCCGGCCGCGGCAAGAACCTTGGAAATTTTGATGTTGCGGATGATGACATTCTTCTCGTTGATAACACGAAGTCCGACACCGACCAGGGCTGTCCCCAAAAATATGAGTGGATGCTTTTCGGTAGGCTATGGCGTTTTAGAGATACGCACCAGCACCCTTTTTCCCGATAACCGAAGTATTGGAGCCAACTTTCACAGCAGTGTTTCCGGTAATAGTACCTATGATTGAAAAAAATGTAATGAATAAAAAAAACTATGATCGAGTTTTTGTTTCAAGTTATACGTACCAGAGATGATGACGATCTTTTTGGCTGTACCGGAAACAGCAGCAGTCAAAGCGTCGAGAGTGGTGACAGTTGTCGTAGTTCCGCCCGATCCACCAGTGGTACTGTATCAGCAGAAAATTAGCTGACCAATTTCAACCCAGGTCTCTGTGACGAGAGATACGCACCCTCCGTTGAGCGTAGCGTATCCAACGGTTGCGACATCACTTGCGCTGGCCCTCTTGACCAGATGCTCCGACGGGGCAGCCTGCGCAGACGAACATGGGTTAATTACTGTAGACAGCCCAAAGGTACATTGGACGCGTACTGAAACAACTTGCACTGCGACAAAGGCGAGGAGAGAGTAGAGCCACTTCATGTCTGAAACTTGGAGAGTCGATTGTATCCAGAGAACGAATTCTGCCCCAACCACTCTTCAGGTCCCCGCCTTTTATACCAACGCGGTACATAATGACCGCTTCAAATGAGAGTAATCGCGTAGCAAGATGGGAACCTGGAGAGAGAGCGGTCCGCAAAGAGGCCCGTCCGGCCCACAACACAACTGCAGCAAAAACGCCCGACGCGTTTGCATGCGCAAGTCGCGGGCGGCCGCGCCAGCAGGTGAGCAACCTGCCCTTTTGTCGACGCGCAGGCATGCACGCAATAAAGATATTAATAACCACGATGGAACCCAGTTGGCGGTCCGAGCGGCCCACTATCCAGGGAGAATCATAACCTGGAATCTAGATACGCGCAATGGAAGCTTTAGCGAGCCTATAAGGCGCTTTTGATGGCAGGGTATAGTTCACTTTGAGTGCGTATTACGGTTTACCCCACGGGGACGACTATCAAAATGAACACCCGACCTCTCGATCAATGATTAGTATTTGAGGTAAGGTGCCATCTGGTGTGCCCCACATGGCTGAAACGAGGATGATCATAAGTGTGTGCCTGCGCCAACACCAGGACGCCACGTGGAGTGTTGTCGCTCTGCTGCCTAAAATTGATATTGATGAGAGGCGCATTCGGACGTTGTGTCAAGAATGAAAAATTTACATACACAGAATTCCACGATAATCGCAGGATATGAGCGTGGTATGAAACATAAGAAGTCAATACAGGGAGTCTCCTCAATTACAAGCCTTGATATTTTCATGATTCCTGCACCAGTCTAATCTTTCGAATGCCTCGCGTTACGCTGTTCAAGTCCAATAATGTAAAGAGAGGTGTATGGTTCGTAGTAGTTATCCTGGCAGTGGATATTGAGGCACAGGGTCAGAATTAGAGAGTCGCCTTGGAAAGAGAGAGGCAGAGAGAAGCAATCTCATAATTTAAAGTCCGCCTCAAGCTTTGTTTCAACTCCCATGTCCTCATCATTGCTGAAATTTCCCTCGTCTAAAACTGCCTCCCAGTCAAACGATAGCGGAGTTAACACAGAGACCTCGAAGGATGATATGATACGATAGCGTAAGAAACTGTTAAACATTTACCTGGGATTAGAAAAGGTGCGCGTGTTTCAGCACTGATGCCTAATGGTTCTGTTCCTAGTCCCTTCATTCAGGAAATCTGGAAAGCCTACGAGCAGGACAATACACCGCCAGCGGATGAGTGGTCGCCAGAGTATATCGCCTGGTTGGAGACTGTTAGTACGCCGAAACTTACTCCAGAGGTTGTTGCCCTCCTTGAGAGAGTCAGGAAACTGGGAGAGCAAATATCCCTGGCAACGATCGATGAAGGCAAGAAGCAGTATTTCTATTTTCTTCCTTTGATTTGCTAATTTACTACCTTTCTTAGAACGGGAAGAAAGTGAAAGACAAATGGAGGCAGCTACAGCCGAATATCCTTGCGCATGGTAGGGTTGATATTATTAAGAACAGAGGAGCTGTATAGCCAGTGAGTAACTCAAGTAAATCAAGCAACATTCTAAATATGACACCCCACCATCATAAAGCATTCTTCATTGAAGATATGTCTAGTGCCGAAGCGGCAGGAGGGAGTACGGGATTTGAAGTTCGAACAGTGGTTGTTGGCGAAGCCGACAGTGAGCTTGGACTGGCCGACGAGCGACGCTTTCCATTGGTGCTCTAATAGAGAGCTTGGCAGGAGACCACCCTAGTCCGCTAAGATGCTTGTCCGGCACAAACAGCTGCAGCAAAAACGCCCGACGCTTTTTTATGCGCGAAATTAAAAATTCCCCCGGCCGATCATCTGAGGGGCACACCATCTATTAGTAGAGGATCATGACAGCTGCAATTTAGATATACGCAAGCTTTAGCGAACATACATATGTATGCGAAGGTGATAGAGTATTGTATGGCGTTTTAGGAATGACGATAATCCTGCCTCGATCTGTTATATTTTCGGTACGGTCACTCTGAGCTGAAATGAGGGCGATACACGGTCTGCGCCACCGGGACGCCACGTTCAGTGTCGTCTAACAAACAAGATATTGATGAGAAGCGCATTTGGCTAGGGTGAATAATTGACTTGCAATACTGGGCTTTTATCACCAACACTGCGAAGCTCGCTAGTCCTCACTGGTGAAGGAGGTATCACGGAGACCTCAAAGGATGTTAAAAGGCAAGAGCGGTTGAAACAGTTAGCAGCTTTTGAAGAATTACAAGCCGTGCGTGTTTCGGTCCTGATGACGTCTAAAGTTTCTGTTCTCAATCCCTTCACTGGCGTATAGGAAGTCTGCAGAGCACAGCGCAAGGAATACGAAGCACAGTCAATTGTGACCGACGATATTGTATGTCGTTTCGTGCAAGTTTCGGGATACTGCACATCAAACTAAGATACTGACCGGTGTCCAATTGAAGGCAGATGAGTGGTCCCTACTAGTAGACTTCGACACCTGGGTCAAGAATCGGAAAGTGCGGAAACATGGTCCTGAGGTTCGTGCTCTCTTGAGAAGAATGTGGCAGATGGAAAAGGAATTGGAACTGGCAACGACCGATGAAGGCAAGTGGCTGCATTTGCACGCGCTTGATTTGATCTCCTAATTTACTATCGGTATCTTAGAACGGGAAGAAATTGACAGATTAATGGAGGAAGCTCTGGATAAATACCCTGATTTTTGCTGCTAGAGGATGCAGGAAATTCATGGAAGCTTGTGAGGTTTGTGGCAATGATGTACTACTTGTGCACTTGTGTGGCCAACTCGGTTATAAGTGGCAAGCTCTGGACAAATATCATATGATTTTTGCTAGGATTAACAGAGAAATATGACTCCCTACCATCGTAAATATTTTGTAGTAATCGCGTGTACCCTTAGATCATCGATGTACTTATTATCGCAGAAAGATTAGATGATGCCTCGACAGAGGGTTCATGTAAATAACTTGTGCACTTGTGTCAATTCGATTAGAACGTGTTGGAGCTTGAAGTTTGGGATCTGAAGCCCACTGAACACTGAAAATCTGGTCGGCGTGCCTGCGCCGACACCAGGGCGCCATGTGCAGTATTGTCTTTCTGCTGCCCATGATGACTATTCATGAGAGCATACCTGGTGTAAAGAATGGGGAATTTACTTACGCTGAATTCCGCAACAAGTGAAAAATATAGGCCAGGTATTAAACTTAAGAAGCCGATGGCCACAAGACAGATTAAGAATTGGCGCATAGCGCGTTTCCTCTGGTCCATAGGCCTCCTACTCCCACACCTACACCAAGCTCGAGTTCGAGTTTTCAACTTGGTCGAAGGTCGAAGGTCGAATTTTCCTATCAAGTGTTCATTTTCATGCATCCTGTAAAGCTCAGACTCCGAGTCGCGCCATTAAGATTGTTGAACGTCACACGGGGTGTTGTTCATAGTTCAATAATGTAATGATAAGCGTAGGGTTCTCGGTGGGTATCGTGAAAGAGGGCTATTGATACAGCAGTTTGTAATGTCAGGTCATTAGGACGTGAACACGAGGGGAGAAAAGTAGTGTAACGGGGGGTGGTGAAGAAGGTGAAGGTGAAACGAAGGTGTCCAGAGCGCGAAAATAGGCGCGTGTAGTCCAGGTCGAATTTGTGGTGTCTGGTGTAGATTTTACGACCTCGTGACAGCCCAGGCAGCAATTCCGGCAACGGCAACGAGGATAAAGACGATGATGGCCCAGAGGCACCGGCGAGCCCAGCGGATTTCGGCGCTCCTCATTCTATCGAGGATGTGCTGTCTCTCTATCTCCGACTTTTCGGCCATCCACTGCCCTTCTGGATCTGTCACATCGCTTGGTATTCGGAGAGGCGAGAAAAGGATCCACGCGCCCATGATCCAAAATGGTGGGAATACTAAAAAGTGGAGAAAAATGATGAGAACTTGCAAAACTGAGTTAACCAAGGGATGAACGCACGAAAACCAAACTTGAACAGGTACCGCGCAAGCGTAAGAGGCTCCGGGGCTTTCCGTGCGTAGGTTGGAGGGTGATCCTCGATGTAGGCCGGAAGAGCTTCAGCAACATATCTGCTCTCGTAGGTGCGCGAGGCAGAGAAAGTGTATCCGAAGAAGCTGTCTAGCGGGTCGCGCTCAGAAGGCGGTGTGCGAGTGGTGTGGGTCAGCACTGGAGTAGGTGGAGGTAGGACAATCTCAGCTTCAACAGAAGTAGACATTGCAATGGTTGGCGGTAGTAGATGACACTGGGCTCGACGCCAGAGATACGGGGGCGACAGGAGCTGGGGATAACATCTTGATGCAGGGGCTTTATGTAGCGGACCCTCGATCGAGGAGAGAGAAGCCAGTTTGTCGTCGCCAAATCCAGGGCGCAAGTTACGCGTCTGGTGCAAACACTCCACAACAAATGTGAGTATAGTATTCCAGACTGTCAGTGTGACGACTGGCTGAGGAGACCCGAGGAAATTTCTGCCAATGAGGCTGCGAAAAAAGAATTAAATTCTTCAATGATCTCTCCAGCTAGCAGAGCTTTGGGACGTTTCAACGAGACTCGATACTCTTTTTCGAGACGCCAAAGACTCCCAAATCAAGTAATTTTGGTACCTGCCTAATTTGGGAAGACCGATACATCACCAGTCGAGAAAATTCTAGTTCCTTTGTCGTGCCATCCTTTGTCAAAGCGTATGCGCCACATACCAAGTACGTCGGGGTCAGGGGCCGATGCCTGAAGGAATTATAATTCGCTTTCATGATACAGCGGGTATAGTACAAAGTAAGGATACATCGAGGTTGCGACAAAGCAATGATCATCTGTCATCCGACCTCCATCTCCAAGAGTCCATTCCCCCTCTCGCGTAAATGAGCCTACCCTGCCAGTGCACCATGTCCATCTCTGTCTGTAGGTGAAATTAAGATACCCCACAACGCCATGCCGACCGCGAGTGCGACACATATGAACACCACGGCTGCCCACATACACCTCCTCGCCCACATTATCTCAACCTCCCACTGTATGCTCCTCCTACTCCCCTCTCGTGCCTCGACCGCCTTCTCTAGATCACCTTCCTGCATGGCCGTATGCACTGAAATTACCAGTTTTGGGTCATAGACTGCCTCTCGCCGCCCCCGGAGCAGCGTGAAAGCTCCTACTAGCCAGAACAACGGACATACTATGATGAAAGACGTCCGGCGTTAGTTCAATATACACGGCGGCGATACGCAGCGTAATCGACGTACAAAATCCTAGGAAGAACATACATCTTGGCAGGATCCGTGGCGTTGTAGTGTATTCCGCCGATATCGGGGTATGGACCAGCGGTGCTGGGCAAGGCAGTGGACGTCTGTATTCCGATGTACTCTCGCGATAATATGTTGCTAGGTCTTGTAGGTGCGAGGGCGGTGGTGGCTTGGGGTAAGAAGATGAATATGGATCTGAAGAACTGTTTCTTCTGCTGGCTGGGTCCACAAGCGTAAAGGATGAGGATGAAGTGCGTGGGCGGATCGAGTTATCTTGGGGAGCCTTTGATATGTGCGCAGGTGGTGGATGGGGGAGTGCGGGCATTGTGGAGCGCGTGTTCGGGTGGGTAGGAAGGGATTTTACCATCGGTGTTGGCCAAAACACGAATATCCGTCTAACCCCAGGACTTTATACCTCACGAGCCTAGGACCATCCCTTCTGCAGCGACAAAAAGATGATACAGGGCAGCCGGAGGTGATGATGATCCACCGGGGGAGATATCGCTCCCACAACATACATAAGTAGCAGCGAAAGCGGCATCTTTAGACTTCTAGACAGGTCCACCACTGTGCAGGGGCGGACGGAATCGTGATGTTGGTCACGGGTGTTGATCGTACATGATGTCCTCGGTATCCCTGCCCTGCGGAGCTGCTAAATCGGCGAGCAGGGAAGCATAGTGGACGCCTTCACCGACAGGTTCACCGCCAGGGCTCCATGTGCCTGTAGCTCGTATGAAAAATGTTGAAATAATCATAATCATCTGGATATGTAGCTATAATAATATTCACGCTTGAGCTGGAAAGGCATCTTATCAGATGCATATGTGGGGTGGTGACCGGTAATGTGAGCGCTCACCCGATGGCTCCGGTCGTCCGATGGTACGCTTCCATTTCCCCAAGGGCTAACCAAGCTGATCCCTTGGAGGAGCTGTTGGCCAAATAGATGCCATAGGTAAGCGTAAGCTTCGGAGGAGATAGTGATGCTGCCGGCCATGACCCTGTGGTGCGTGAAACAGCCGGCACGTTCATTTTCCTACCTCCGCAAACAGTGGCTTCGCAGGCTAGCGCCGCGCGCGGATCCAGTAGAAGATGAGCGCGTTCGCGTCGGAGGCCCGGGTCTGTAGTTGCCGAAAATCAAGGTATGCGCGGTTTGAAGATAAAAATCAGTCTTTGAGAGGAAATGTACGTCAGACTCAGAGGTGGAGATAAATCGGTATCCAAGCGCACCAGAGAAAATTCCCTTCCGTATGCTTCAAGAAAAGCAAGCAGCACAGGCTCCAACAGCCTGGCATTGAACTCGACGCCATCTTGCAAGTTTCAAGTCGACAGCTTGGAAATTAAGGGCAACTCCACCCACCCTTACCTGAGAAGCCAAAAATTCGAGAAGGTTCTTCAATGATTATGTGTCAGGATTAGGAAGACATCGACGCACTTCATAAGCAGGTTCTTCATCTGCGCGTAGCCGATAGCTCGTATCTCGCTGTGGCGGGCTTGGGATGACCAGGGAACTATTAAAAGCTCAGTGACTCTTGAACTTACGGCAACGGTCAAGACATCAGATAACAGGGTTCCCATAAATTACCAAGGTGAGAATCTGTCCGCAACATGACAACCAGGGAGAATTAGTAACTTACCGGGCAAGCCTCAGGGACTTGGGACTGGATTTCAGAACCCTGTGGCACACCGATTCGATCCTCTATGTCATAAGTATGACATTTTTGACTTTGCTGAGCTGAACAAATTTCCGCATGACGTAGGGGCTACCCCGAGATGGTTAGCAGAGTCAACGGGTGTTGATAAATTCAGGAACTCGATCTCTGAAAAATAGCCTTGATTACGAGGAGCCACTTCGATGCGGCAGGCAGCAAGGTCGGGGTAGCTGAAGTGAGGGCAGAAGACATTTATCGGTGAGGGGAAAGGTGCGATGGATACTTATTGGGAAGAAAATAGAATAAATGATAAAAACATACATGATGAGAGGATTTCAATAATGCTGCCGCGAATTAAAATCATATGCTGAGTGAAAAGGTCGCGCAAAACCCATAGGCTGATTAAAGTGCGAGTGGCGTAAACTCGATCGAGTGCTGCGAGTTTGCATTGCTTGAATACCAGTGCATTTCTCTGGCTGAGATAATGATAATTTCAACCCAGTGAGAGACGAGAGCACTATACCGCACCTACCTGTGAGATAAACGCAGCTGAAATGTGTCAATCACTTGGTGGTCAGATGAAGTACCAGCCCCAAGATTTCCGATAGTAGGAAACATGCAAAGAGTGAAGTAGGGCTGTGCAGACGTCGACGCGCGGTAATCCGGATGCCGATGACCCAGTAGCAGCCAAGCAACCAAAGCCTTAGCTTAGCACTGTGGCTTTGACCTGGATTGGGGAATCATGCTAAATATTAGAATAAGAGAGAATTATTACAATCGTATATATAGAGTCATCTTCCTGTCGCGTCTAGAGTGCCGCTCTTCTCGGGGTCAACACAACCGGGAGCGGACCCTTCATGGTGACAAAATAATCGCGTATCTCATCCTCCCAGCGCGTGCGATCGTAGCCGTCCGCAAAGCGTATATCAAACCGGTGTAGCAGCAGGCACATGAGCATACGCATCTCCATCCATGCAAGGTTCTTCCCGACGCAGTTGTACGGCCCCACAGAGAACGGCACAAACGCTGCCGCGTTTAGCGTGACGCGCGACTGGTCTTTGAAATGTGTAGGCTCGAGCTCAGCCTGTCGCTCCGCCGGCAACCAGCGCTCGGGTAGGAAGGCATCGGGGAGGGGAGAAAAGTAACGTGGGTCGCGATGGAGGCTGTATGAAGGAATGAATGTACTAGTGCCTTTCGGGACGAAGCTAGATTTTTTTACATCAGTAGAGGGTCAAGAAGTCTAAAGTGTGAGACTTACTAGGATCCAATGACTTTTCCTTCATCTGCATAGCGCTGGCTGCCGCTAAGGACAGGCGGCAACAGGCGCAGACTCTCATTTCTGTTTCTCAATTAATATAAAAAATATCGAAGCCCGAAGAGGGCACAACTCACAGCGATGCGTTCAAGTATGTCAAGTGCGCCTGCTTGGCATAATCTGTCACATCGTTTTCATCAAGCGTGTCGATCTCGGCCTGAAGACGTTTGTATGCCCGAGGATTGCATAAAAGGAGATATATCAGGTTTGAAACGGCACTGGACGTAGTATCTGAGCCAGCAATGATTGCCAGGCCGCCTGAAAATTCAGTACCGTCAGAATTTATGTAGGTATAAGGGTGTAAATAAAAATTGACCATCACTGACTACTTCAAGCACTGTCGGAGGGGTGGAGTATAAACCTTCCTCGTCAATCTAAATGGTCCGTGAGTCTTCTAATTTGTGGACCTCTGGATAAAACTCAAGACGCACTAAATGGTAGAACAAATCCTTGTGAGGTGAACCTCTCTGTTTGCGCACCATGGCGCATTTCTTTGAGTGCTGCCGAAATGCTTTCAGGTCTTTCGCGAAGTTGGGGATGCGCAGGAATAGGGACCCCAGCCAAGGAACATGACTCATGAAAATTGCGATACTGAGAAGGGATGAGGGAGTTTTTTCATATCAAATGAACCAGCGTTTCTTACATTTGGCCAGACTCCAGGAGGTGCCACAGCCCGTCGACGTCACCGTCCCTCATCATCTCCGTTCCTGCACCAAATCTATAAGAAACCAAGATTGAGGGGCAAATTTTTAAAAAGTGGATTAGAACTTACGCAAGGTCGTTCGTGAAATCATACCTGTCAAGTCCATCGCTATCAACATCGCGCAATCCCAAGAACGCAGGAAAACATACGTGAAAAACGAAATCCATTGTGCCATATCTTGGACGCCGGTCTGAACTCCAAGGGTGTCAACAAGCTGGAGACAACGCTTTGTGATCATAGTCTCATATCCCTTGAGCGCAGACGTGCTAAACGCGCGCGTCCATGGACGGCGCCGACGTGTGTGCTCCGCATTGTCTCTAATTGCAATCATAGGCCGCACGGTCTGCGCCTCGGGGATACGTCCATCCCAGACTGGGTTGCATCAGCATCATGAAGTAAAGGGACGGAAAGCGCGCGTACATGGGCCTCTCTGGAGCCCCTGTGGACCCATCATAGGCATCACGGCAGCCACGTCGCGAAAAGAGAGTTCATTCGGACCTAGTACGTGGGGTAAAAAAAACTGACATTTAGATCCGCTGATTAAGATTGGACGAAGCGGCGCGACGGCACTGACCGATGCGTACGACATCGCCATACTGTTCGTGGAGGGCATCCCAGTACTTGTATTGTTTCCCCCCAAGTGATAGACCAGCAACCCAGAGTTTGGAGACTTTACAAATCAGCGGACCGGGGTACTTTGCGAGGGGGTGCCACGGAGAAACGCGGTAGATGACTATCGAGGCGGCGAGAGAGCTCCAGAACAGGAACAAGGTCTTTGTCACGGCACCCAAGATCGAGGTGGAGTGTGATACGAGCAGTGGGGTCAGCGCGGCGGGAATACCTAAGAGCAGTGCAGCGAGGTGCAGGGGCTGGTGTGTCTCTGTGCGTTTGAAGATTAGGTGGGTGGACTGTGTCGGCGTTAACACCAGGTTAGTTTTGGGGGACTAAGTACATACGATGGCTGCGCCGACAACGGCAAGGAGAGCTTGTTTGGGTAACATCGAGAGTTGGTGTTGGAAGAAGACCATTGGAGTGCTATTGAAAGAGGGTTGGAGGCAGAGTAACTCCAAGTCTTAGTACTTATACAAAGTCAAAGATCTTCCGAATGGAGTTGAGGCGGTATTCTGACAGTAATTTTGACCCCAAGTGCGATCTGACAGTCGAGCGGGTCAGGGCTAAAAAACTATAAGGTCAACGCCCGTTCCCGTTCCTCGAACGGAACCGATGTCGCGTCGGTTTGGATCCCATAGTACCGCCATTGTAACCTAGTTGTTTTCAGTTTAGACGGAATCCCAGGTACATATCCACAAATCTTCCGTCTACCGCGGAGAATGGGAGTGTCCAGTTTGGTGCAGAATCCAGATCTGGCTTTTTGAGCTCAGCAATGGAAGACGGGACTGAGTGAAGATAGCTAATGAAATACACGCGTTCCCGCCCCCCCTTATCGGAGTTCCCATGACATACAAGATACACTAGAAGCAGGTTTATTCGACCCTCTGACTACGCAGCTGAAAACACTTTCCGACTCGGACCAAGGCAGCCACTCAAGCCATTTCTCAGATATTGAGCATCATATCGGTGTTCCCCGCATATATATCGGGTGACCCAATTGGTGACAAGGCCCATACACAGCGTCATTAAATGCCATGGCAAATCGCCGACCTTTGTTCCGTGCATTGCTAAAATTAGGGTACTGATACCGAGATCCAGGCGTGAATATCATGGTATAAAGCGTACAAGATTTGCGTGTTATATTAGAATAGATAATTAACATTAGTTTTGGCACCCGCTTAGCCTGAGTGCGTCTATCCGAGTCGTCGTCGTTACTGGCATGGTCGTACAGCGGCTATTGTGCTTTGGCCCTGTCAAGCGCCTGGACCTCCAAGAGGGGGTCTAAGGAGGACTCCGGTTGCCGGTATGATTTACCGACGCGATCCGCCCAGGTGAAGTACTACAAGTGCGGTTAGTCAGGACATATTGGGGGGCAGCCAAGGACAAAGTGACGCGTACCTGGCCGTAGTTGACAGTGAAGTAGATATGGTGCAGGGTGTGATGTGCAGGTCCATTGATGACCTTTTCTAAAGCGTGTCCTGTGACCATATCACCGTCGTGTATCTATCATGGAGACAACACGAATATGTGTAAGGAAAGAGCCAAAACTTTAATTGGGTGATAATACTTACAAAGATGGTCCAGAAATTAATGAGGACGAAGAGCACCAAGTAAAGGACCTTGTGTAGGGGGAAGATAAAGATGAACAGATGATATGGCACAGATTGAAGGTAACCATCCACTGGGTGGAACGCGTGTGAGGCGAAGGGCGTAGGGACTGTGTAGGAAGCAAATTAGCACGGGGTTAAGCTTCAACAGCAGGAACGCGACGCACTGATCCACTTGTGATGCGGCTTATGCAGGGTCTTGTAAAATATGGGAAGATGTAGCCAACGGTGGATCCAGTAAATACAGTAATCAGTAAATAGAAGGTACCTAGGTACATGCAAACAGTCAGACGCGTTCGCGGATTAAACAAAAGTATTACGCACAGAGGAACTGACGCGACAAGGTAGAAATAGCCGTAGGTGTCGAGACCGTCGTAGAGCTTCGAATAGCCCATTACCTCTGCCTGGAACCAGGGCAGAGTCAACAGCATCATGACTGGGAACGCGCGGAGGCTGCACTGGATCTCCAGCTTAATTTGGTTCTTCAAGAAGCGCGGATGCCGCATCATATCGTGGTTAAAGATGAACTTGTATGAAAGCCACGCGAAGAGGAAGTAGAGTATGTGAACGCCGACGAGCGTGAGCGCGCAAAGTGACACGAGCTGTCGAGGGATGTAGTCCCGTGGCCAAGCAGACAGGTGGGCTATTGGGGTTGCGGTAGTTACAGTCGAGGAGTATAGCGACGCGATGCTGTCCATTGGTATCGGTGGGTGGGGGAGGTGCGCAACCATTTGTGACCATGCTGATGTGGAATGGACGACTGGAATAGCGAGGGTACTGTTCACTGAAGCATAGGAGCTCGCGAAAGCGGACAGTGGGACAAGCTTCGCCCAAACCTTGTCCAGAATGTATTCATCACACAAGTCAAGAACGATATCCATGGTGAGCGTGTCGGGAGCGTTGGATTAGTGTGGTCGTGGAGGTGTGGCGCGGGGACAAGCACTTTGTAGACCCGGAGAAGGGTGGCTGGTAGAGTCCTGTTGCAATAAAAGTCTCGCGTGTGGTCTTTATGTTTCCTCAATAATATCAGGCCACTTGACTTTTTTCATCTTCACGTGATCACGTCGCTTAGATCGCACCATGCGACATCAGCGCCAAGCAGGGTCCGACCCGGCTATGCCGGCCAAAAAGGTGCGTCCGTGTCCCAGCCTTCAAGTTTGCTGGACCTTTCATTGTAGGATTGGATATCGGAACACCTTTCCAATCCTGATTCTGGTGTTATCTTGTCATCAGTAAATTTTTATTGCGCCACTCTACCATGTCTCGCAAGCCGGGCAATATTCACGTTGTGTGAACTCTCTCATGTCATCCCAAGTACATTGGCCGAACCGTGGCATAATTACTCATAAATTCACTACACTTTAGGCTGCTTGTGAGTAGTACATAGAAAACATCGATCAATACAAATTTCGGAAGCAAAACACGTTGTATGAAATAAAATGGGCGCAGATAGACTCGGAAGGGTGGAAAAAAAGAGAAAAGTTGTACTCGGAATTAGAGTGGAGTTGTGAACGTTTTCAAGGGAAATCTTAATAATGGGGGCGAGAATTTCTCTATAGGCTAAGATTGACCGGGTTGCAGCCCACAACAATGAGGCCGTCTGGTATCCGAGAAATCCGAGATGAGTTTACTGTGATTAATTTTATTATCATTGAGAAAAGAGCCACGTACTGTACTGGTTGTCGCTGCAACACATCGGAGCCTGGCGACTATGAGTTAAATGTGCGAGTCAGTACATGCCACTCATGCGACGAGTCCTCAAGAAAACGAACCAGCTGGCGCGGCTTCCAAGGCCAATGCCTGTAATCGGGGTGCAGGAGGTGCCGATCTGGCCAGTGAGGCCATTCGTAGCGATGCCAACGAGCCCAAGGAGGGTGGAAGCGCTCTTGGAATCAGATGCGAAAGACTGCTGGCAGCACTGGACGCTGCCAGTGTTGCAGGAGCCGTACAAGCTCGGGGTAGGAGTGGCCTCGACGAGGAGCGTTACGAAAGCGGCGAATGTGACGATGGTAAGCTTGGAGAAAATCATGGTGAGTGGTCGCTGTGAGATGGGTTTGCGATTGAAAGAGAGGTTGTCGAGGGTTTAGTGTGCTAGGTGTGTTTGCGATATCTACTTCGACGTAGAGTGCGGTTTTTATAGGATTCCAACCTTCAGCAGATTTTCCAGTACAATGGAGCCAATGTCGATATGGAACGGAGACGATACTAGACTTGGGAATCATCATCACAGAACTATGAAGACTTGAGACGAAGCGCATCTGCTGTTCGCTTCCCTAGATAAATGGAAGTGAAGTTCGAAAGTCACTATTGTCTGAAAAGGTGGCTAGGACGAAAGAAGTAGCGGGCATCCTTCCATTCGAGCAAGCGAGTCCATTTCTTCAATGCGATTCCGTTGTGTAGTCCATTAGCGTCAAGATTTTTCGTAGATGTCCATCGCTGGACAGGAGTGCAGCCGAGTTTTGGATATAACCATGTGTGAATGTCACAAGCTCCCAAGTTTTAACAGCAAAATACGAGAATCCAGTTGTCTCATTCGCTTCGTACCACAGGAATCGAAGCTCCATTGGATAGTCGAAGAGTCCCCTATTTTTCACGAATGCACTCACAAGCATACCAAAAAGAATGGCTGGAAAATTGATCGAAAGTTGAAGAAACCACTGGCAGTTGTGGATGAGGGGCGGTGGGAAGCTGCGATTCCGAGACTGGCAAAAGGTGCGTTGAAAGATACCATATATAGCGATACTCATCAAAATTACCGTTTCTGGCATTTTTCACTTGCAATCACACGACCTTGCGCCCTGGATTGGAGAGGATTGGGATTCGGGATTCTCTTCCAAGGGTCCTCTGAGTCTATATAAACTCTCCGCTTCACGATGTCGACCCCAGCAGCAGCCGTCCCCGCATCTTCGAGCCCACCGCCGCCAACCACTACCAACCACCGCGAACATAATGTCTGCCCCCATCGACCTCGAGGCTCAAACCATTTTATCTGTGCCTACTCCAGTGCTCACCTACACCACTCGCACTCCTGCCTCTGAACGCGACCCACTTGACAACTTCTTCGGACAAGCATCCTCTGCCCCGCGCATACGCGACAGCAGACACGACACCGAAGCTCTTCCAGCCTACGTCGAAGATCTTCCTCCAAACTACGCGCTCAAGGCCCCTGAGCCTCTGACACTCGCGCGCTACCTCTTCAAGTTTGGTTTCCGTGAGTACACATGCTTTTCCTGAACGACAACCTCAGTGCTGACATTTGCGAATTTTCTAGTGTTTCCCCCATTTTGGATTATGGGTGCTTGGATTCTCTGGTCGCCTCTGCGTGCACCCAGTGACGAGACAGATCCCGAGGGCTGGTTGCCGGAGAAGACCGAGACGGAGAGAAAGCGGATTCTCGAGGAGATGAGGCGTGTCGAGGTTCGCTGGGCACTTCGCTGCCTTTGGTCTATCATAATCTTCACCCTCCTCGCCATCATCGCTGCGGTTGCCACCTGGGCCATCATGAAGTTTTGAACCCAGGATTACGTTCTTCAAACCGCATCCATTCATGCATACACTCGCACAAACGACCATGATCACTTCACCACATCGGTCCTATACCCTCTTCGACCTTCACCATTCGTTTTCATACCCGTTTCGCTTCGATCTTCATCTCACCTGCTGCTTCTTCACCCCCTCATTATTGCTCACGCACCTTCGCACGTGTGCCTAAACGACCACCCACCCTACTACTGTATCAATAGCCCATGTCATCCAACTGCACGACCACCCTACGATTATTATAACATTATTGAGCAACACGAAACCATTACATTGTATGGCGGCAGAGCCTAACTGGGCCTCATAAGGGTGATGAAAACCTTGGGACATGTGTATGGGCTCTATTCAAAGCTCTAGGACGAATTGGCATGCCCACGTCTGCCTTAGCAGACGCCAGTTCTCAGTTCTGTGTGGCGCAATGGTGAGTCACGTGCTACTCTCCTTTCGACCAACTTCAAGCTTGTGGGCATTGGCAAGAAACTAATAACCGTGTTCGCAATGCTTCTGGTATTAGGCAAAAAAAAATATCTAATCGGTCCGTGAAGGACAACCTGCTTGACACTCAAGTCCGTGTGCTTATTTCTAGAACATTCTACGACACTCTGCAAAGCTCCGCGTTGTTCAAGGCTGCTACCGAAACCTGTGATCCTCGAAACGGATGAAAGAGAATGTACGTCGCTTCTAGAAATTTCTGCAGCTGAGGTATATAAGAGCCTGCACCATTGCATTGTATTTCCTCAGTAACAACCAGATCGATCACTGTTCGAATCTCCTCTATACTCAACTCTACACCACCGCCAACTCACCACAACCATGTCGAGCTCTGTCTTCTTCTATGAGCCTTTCTACGACGTTGATCGCTTCTTCGAGGCTTTCTCGCCTCTGAACAACAACCAAGTTAGCCATGCGCGTCGCGCAGTGGAGAACGACGATGGTGCTGTCCGCTCTCTGAAACCAAGGTAAGTAGAATGGTTTCCAATGAATGAATTCGAGTTTTGATACTCATATGCGACCAACAGAATGGACCTGCACGAGAATGCCGAGTCCAACCGCGTCACAGCGACCTTCGAGCTGCCCGGACTGAAGAAGGAGGACGTCAACATTGACCTGCGCGACGGGCGCCTCACCGTCTCCGCAGAGACCAAGATCTCGGAGGAGTACGAGAAGAACGGGTACGCGGTAAGGGAGCGGCGCTTCGGCAAGGTGTCGAGGACGCTGCAGATACCGCAGGGTGTCAAGGTAAATTTCCCTCGCGTATACTGAGACTCGAAACAACGGATTCTGATGGATGAGGAAATTAAAGCCTCGATGGAGAATGGGGTGCTGACTGTGACGTTCCCTAAAACGGCACCGGATCAGGCACCCAAGAAGATTACGATTGCGTAAATGAACCAAGGCGCTCTTCACAAACCTGGAACCACTATGTAAAGTGGACAGCCTCATGATGGAAATAAAGGCTCTGTAGCATAGTTTCTCTCCAATGTATTACAAGCTTTCTCGTTTCAATTCTACGACATACGTCAATGAATGGCTGCGAAGAGCATACTGGGCGAATTCAAGCACTGATGAACATTTTAATACAAGCTGCAACACGAAGTCCGATACAATTTACATAAACTACCATCGAAAGACCCGGTGGAGAGGAGTCATGTTCGATGACCTCTTACATTGCCCCGCGGCACGCGGGCATAGTATGGCATCTCCTAATCCGTATACTCCCCACACTCCTCTTCAGTATCTTCACTATCGCTATCCAGTGACCAATCGGTATATTTTGCCCTCTTTGAGGTTTCCGAGACTATTTTCGTTCTTCGAGGGTACTCGTCATCAGTTGAAGGTGTAGATGAACGTGAAGAAGTTCCGTTCTTCTGGCTGCACTGGCCGACAGACTCAGCTATGCGGCCTGCTTGCGTTTCTTCATTATGCAATATACTCCCGGTCTAAATTTATTGAATCAGCATTCCAAAAATTTCACAAGTGAGCAAATGGTTCTCACCATCGATGGAGTAACTGAGAAATCGCTTTCTTCACTCTTGATACTGACATTTGGCCGTATCCGCGCTGGTGATGGCCTAGGTGAGGTTACTTCCGCCTTGGCGCGTCGGGGCGATGTCGGGGTATATGGCATCTCCAAAATATTTGTAGTATTTGATGCGACATTTAAGGAGTGCGAAGCAGATGAATAGGTCAACTGTGGGTTGTTGGTTCGATATCTTTTGTACATCGCCGCAGTGTTTGCACGCGGCCTTGAGTTTGTTAAGTATGGGTTTTCGCGAGGTTCTGATGTTGGCCGAGATCCTATTGCAGCTGGGAGTGGCTCCGGGGAGCCTTCTTCCTCGTCATCAGATGTTGCAAGGGTGGAGGCTGTTTCTGGGTTCGTTGAGAGTGTTCCTGTAACCGGAAATAACGGCTCGGGGAGTGGAGGTTGGCCTGGCAAACGCTAGATAGTCACAGGTGCGGAAATGGGTGCAAAGGAGAGTACCAGTGGATTATGACCCACCCGAAATAAAAATCTGCATGTCCGAAATCCAGTTTTACCAGGGCCGCGCCAGGCCTAAAAGTGTGCGATTAGCAATGTGTGAGTGTAGCAGTTAGCATGTCTATTCACATCTTCAACAACATACAAGCCATCATAGCGAAACCTGAACCCGATTTAAATATGTAGACGGGGCTTTGGTCAAGCACAACAACATACCCTGCAACTGGAGAGTAGGGAGAATGTAGTTTTCCAGACCCCCGAACCACACGCACAGGTTTCTTGGTGACACACGATCTCTGAGGTAAATTTTCAGTAATGTCGAGAACATACCAACACAAAAAAGCTCATACTCTCAGGGCATTATTTCCGGCCGATCCCCAGCTCTGGTCTGAAACTTGTGGGCCGCCCCAAGCCTACGTTTTGGCCGTATTAATGACTCCCAACACTCTGGGAAGTTAGCAAACTCACGGTATCGTTGGTTTTTTCTCGTCCCCCTAGAAGTACATGAAGTGTCGCGCCAAAAATCTCCTTTGATAGATGACAAACCTTCACCAGTGTACACGCTGTCGGCGTTGTTGTGAGAACATGATCATCCATTATAAGGCAGCCTCGTGGTCGGCTAAAACTTGACAACATACAAGGCATTCCCATGGTCCTCGTCGTCTTCGTATCGGCCTGAACTGCCTCACCGCACGATATCAGAGAAATGAGCAGTGGTGAAAAAAATTCTCAAACCTACAGCACCACTGAATATGCACCGTCAAGACCAGTACCATGAATTCCAGCAATCAAGGGTGCGTGTACACCAGCTTCGCTGCAGTCGAATCGCCGCTCGAAGGTCGAGCCCACTGGAAATCCGACTACTTCGCCATGTACCTTCCTTTCCGAATGTTAGAGTGAACTTGGTGAAGTATGCAATGTAGTAAGACGGGCTCGTACGGGTTTCGCTCAGGAAGACGGTTGATTACTCTATCCTTGAGATAATGTTTGCGCCGTGGAGCAGTGACTTCATCGGTTAGAGTGGTTGATATTAGCTTTACTTCTTCTGATTCGGGAGGTGCAGCTGCTAGAATAACGCTTTGTGCGGCGGCGTCTGGGTCCATAGTGACTTGGTGCAAGACCGTCTGCAAGTGGATTTGCGGGCGATCACTGATCTGATCACGGAAGCAAATTGATTATGGGCATATGTGGGAATCGGAACATCGCCGACTTCCGACCTGCCAAAATTTTCACAACCAAGCGGGCATTGACACCACCCTGCGGACGTTTGTTGATCAATGGATTAAAATTGCACTATTTTCCAAGTATTCGTATGGTGTTCTTGAGATCCTCTATGCCGAACCGTGATGCGAGAATGATCGCCGGATTGTCAGCTTGCACCCAATATTTTCTGATCTGAATGATTCCAGTATGATTCCTCCAGTGGCTTGGAAACGCAAGCAAAAGGGCCTTACTGGGAATTGAACCCAGGACCTCCTGCAATTAGGCCTTGTGGGATAAGCCCCCAATCATTTTAATGACTGCTCTTCACTGGATCCTTCCGAACCAAAAATTGGGCCTCACTGGGAGTTGAACCCAGGACCTCCTGCACTTAGGCCTTATGGCTTCATAGCCCAAACGAAGCGCGGCCACAAGCGAGTAACAAAAATACGGGTCTTACTGGGAATTGAACCCAGGACCTCCTCGAGATGAGCATTGGCACCCAAACGAGGAATCATACGACTAGACCACAAGACCTACAAGGAGATGGCAAGACCTGTTATCCATATCTGATCTTAGAATCCAATCTTTTGTGATGTCGTCGCGTCACAGGCGTTCGCACTCTCGCTACGCTCGCTGAACGTTGATTCTCCGCATTCACCACAATGCCTCCACGGAAGAACAACCTTCTAGATCAACTGGAATTACCACCCAACAAGGCTACTAAAGCTGTGCACTTCACACCCAGTGGCCCCTCACAGCAGCCAGGCCACACCGTTCAGAGCTTAGCAGAAACCATGAAGAAAATTTCACAATCAACGCGTCAGTATGTCGCAGGGCCAGGTAAATCTCGGCGTCGGAATGTTATGGGCAAGCTTGGAACTGCCTTCATCAATCCAGCTCATCTCATAGCTTCGGCTGTGAACTATGAAATCATCCATGCCCCATTTGTTGTGGCCTCTACGTGCAGACACTTTGTGTCTGTGAGGTCAATGTGGATACAATTTTTCACTTGGCTGTACAGCTCTGAGGAAAAGGCCGAAGCAACGTTACAGCCAGGTGCCTCGTTACCAGAAGTGAGAATCTTCAAGCTTCTCATTCAGCACCTTGCAATGGCCGGCAAGTCAAACCTCGGCATGCCAGGTGTCATGGGCTGGTCTTATCTGACCATGGTGAAGAGGATTTATAGGATGGTATGCACAACATCTTGCTTATCACACATATATTGATGTTTATTCTTCAAGCTCAAGCAATGTGGAGTCAAAACTCCAAGTGAAGAGTTTAAAGCTGATGTAACGACAGTACATGCCAATTTTGTCTAGAAATATATAAATGTTGACAAACAATCACAGAGTATCAACCACTGGGCCAAAGAACAAGGTCTATTGACGACAATCAGGAAAGAAAAATTTATCATGTGTGAGAGTGACTACTTGAGATTCTTGGGTGCCATACTTGATCCTACCCTGTCCATTGCCACAGAAGCCGAGGTTGACTTCCTGCACCTATTCTGCATGCATACATCCAACTTACAGTCTGGTTTTTCTAGTGCATCCAGCTTCACTTTGTGTCCACCTTTTTTTGGGAATTTGGCTCTCGTATTGCCACCTTTGGTGAACCAACGGAAGGGCTGGGACTGGCTCATTGTACATGTTGGGGTGTGAGTGGGTTTCAACAAACTTCTCGACGTTAACTGAATGAAAAACTCAGGATATCGACGTGGTTTTGACTGGCAATACAAGCATGGGGTTGGAGTGGACAGTTTTTGTGAAATTTAACTACATGAAAGGAATGAAAGTGGATGCTAGTGCCTTGTATGTTGACTGTTGTTCATACAAGATATTTGAGCTTGCTAACGATAGATCTTTAAAGTACACAACAGTCACTTCGGACTCTGCTAGGATTGGACTCTCACATGGATGGAATCCTTCCATTCCTTGCGTGGGGTATTTTCTTAGCAGTATGGGAGGAGGACATCTTAAGCTGGATTACTGGAGCTACGGCTGCTCCTCAGGGACCCTACAAGCTTCGTGTCAAGCCAGACTTCGTCCACACATCAATTACGAGGGCATGTGTCCAACCCAAGGAAGGCGTGGCTGAACCTGTAAATCCTCATCAACCAGCAAGTACCGCAAAGCCAGACCCACAAGTGCACCGGTCGCTCACTATTTCCAGTCTAACAAGGAGGCTCAGCAAGGTTGGCAACTTCCTCGGTTGGAAAAGTAAGTTTTTTTTTTGTCATCCAGGATACCCTTGCTAATATTGTCACAGATTTTGTGTCGAAAAGTTTTCAATATGCCTGGGCATCGAAAATGTTTGAAGTGATCCCTGAAGCACATGTAAAGTACTTCATGGAGCACCGACAGGATTCAATTATGGCAGAAACGACTTATCAGGCTCCTGACCGCAACATCAATTTGATGGCTGCATGCCATGGCAACCTCCGAAGTGATGTTTTGATGATCGAGTACCACTCCTCAGTTGCATGGAACTCCACTGGCAGTCAGAGCGAGAGGAACATGGAGCAGGAGATGGCAGCAGATGCCAAGCTACAACAACTGATGGTAGCGTTTGCAGAGGCCGACTTGGCAGTCAAGAAGCAAACGGGGATGTTTTTGGACGAGGCGATAAAAGTAAGCCGCAGTCAAAGCCTCAACTGTTATCTAACAGTGTCAACGCTTGCCGCGACATCATCTTGCACTTTCTATCTAGACTCAGGCTTGACGGCATCAAGGCGTGGCGTGTGTGCCCGTACTGTCTACAAGATGGCCCAACCCTGGAGGACGGCAAGCCAAATCCAAATTACAATAAGGACTGCGAGCACAGTCTGCATGGCTACATCAGAACGTGCGAGGATCAGCACTTTGCGCATACCTTTAAGCGCTGCATGTTCTGTGGCATGCATGTAAGCCTGGAGGACAAAGATGAAGTGTCAGAACATTACTTGGCATGCTATACCAAAGCGTTGACAACCATAATGGTCGCACAGGCGAGGGAAAATATCTGGTGAGGGATTTGTATAATCTGGTTCGAGTGACTAATGACCACTTCTCAGAGGTGTTGCCATGCTCTCACTGAAGATTAACATTGGCGCGTATAAATCCATGCACTCGTTTTGCCCGATGTGCTTGCTTAGCCCCGAGTTGAGCTGGACGGTGCATATGATGCAAGTTTCACACTTTAATTTTTTTTTTTTTTTTTTTTTTTTTTTGATTTCGTGACCTGATAGTACGCAGGAATTACCAGGGCCTAGATATCATGATCCACCATATTCTCGCGCATGGCAAATCTGGCTGACCTGGGGTAACAAAATTTGACCTGAAGAAAACCCTTTATTGTTATTTCGATGAATGTGTTTTGGAGAACGATGAGAAGCCGCTGTATGTTTATGCATGGGACTTGACCTGTTTACTGACACTCACCAGCGAGTTGCGAGTCCCCGCTGATGAGCCCATGCTGGGGCTGGACTCTGATATTTAGATTTCGTAGTATTACTTTTCTGTTATTTCTTACATAATACAAGTCACCCTTTGCCTTTCACTTCAACCATCTCTGAGTTTCGAAGGTTGGCGACGCCTTCGAGCTCATTTTCTGAGACCTTGGACCCACTGGGAGACGTCCACCCCTCCTCCTCTCACACACTTCGTCGTCTCATCACCGCAATGATTGAGCACCTCCACAATGCCCATGGGTACAACATATTGCAATGTATCAAGTCTCACGACCACAGCACCGATACCATTCTCAAACTGTCAGGCGACCTCTCCAAGTCTGGCATCCTCTACTATCAAGATGTGATGAAAATCTGCAAGTTGACTGAAGACGACGCATATGGCAAAGTTTGTTTGCGAGAGGCCTGCAGGAAGAAAGACGCTCGTGTTCATAGCCTTCAGCAAATTGATGAAGAATACGCGAGGGTACTCAAGGAGGCCGAGGATCTGGATTAATGCGCGTGGTGCTGTGCTGACGCTTTGCTTTGTTTTGCTTGTAGCAAGCTCATTGAGAGCTATGATTGTATTTTCTTTGGCCTGGATGGCAGGTATTATATACATGTGTTGTAATAAAGCTCAAACAACGATAGAATTACAATGTTACAAGTCCCAAGTCAAACATGAAACATCTCCAGGACGTCGTTTCTATTGTCACTCATAGCTGTCATCAAGTTTTGCAGGAGGGCCTCGGCTTCTGAAGCTTGGGTGATAGTCGTCTGGATCAGACTCTGATTTGTCTCAAATTTGGTGTGGATGCAGCGGCTCGAGATGGCTGATTGTTGTATGATTTTGATAGTGCAGTCATTGTTGCATTGGAATACCTCATGGCGCTGCATGAACCGTGCGCAAAAGTCTGCGAGTTTGCAGGCTGATATAGACACTGTAGGGGTGGACTGTTCAAGGATAAGTCTAGCGATTCCTTTCACTGCAAGGGGCTCGCGCACTGGAGAAACCAAGTTCTGATAGAGCCATTATGTGGTCACGAGCACAAAGCGTCAAGAAAGAGATGAAGGACACACGGTGATGGTGGGAACCACTTCCATGTCATCAGGCTGTTCTTCCATGCAACCATCCTCGTCGAGTTGCTGCTCGTCATCAACACCGCTTTCTCCTTTGTCCATTTCCAAATCGTCAACAAGGGTAGTGTCTTGATCCATTTCATCAGTAGCACATTCTTCTTCTTCAAGCGCTGTGAGGTTGCTTGGAATGGCAGGGATCTAAAGAGTGATCATTGTGTAAACTAAGATTAGAGGAGATCATCTCTCACCTTGGTATTGAGGAGGGATGTCACAGCTTTGCCGGTTTTGTCATGTTTAAGCCAGGTTTTGTTTGGGGGACGCTTGCGAGGACCCTACGGCAAACAGACATGGAAGCGTCAAAGCGATAGGGAACATGGCTGCGCACCTCTGTTTCCAGTCATTGCTTTACTTCAATACGCACGTGGCAAAGAGTATTGCGTTTGATTTTCCAAGCATTTGACTGGATGAAGGGTGAGGGAGTTTCACAAGGCAAGCTATATGCGCCAACCATCGTGGTTTGAAGTCAAGATGTGTTCAAGTCAGGTGATTGCAAAGCAAGAAGCCATGAAGGAGGGAATCATCAGTGAGGTCATTGGCTCATGTCTTTACCAGAGAAACTTGACGACATTTTAGCCCTTGTTGAGGTGAGGGCACCACTAACACCATCGGCTAGCCCAGGATCTTTTGAGCAGGCAGACAAGGAGCATGCTGAATGCCAGAAGAAACTGCAAAAGATTATGCAGCAGCTTCAATTGCAACACAAGGCAGAGGAGTCAGCAAGGCGCAATGCTACAGGAGAATCTGGTGAGGAAGGTGAGGGAGTACAGGACAGGTTCACAGGGATTATGAGCATGGTGGATGCCACAAAAGTCAAGGTTGCATTGCCAGCTAGTTTCAAGGATCTACTGCTTGCGAAGATGAAGAACGGAAGGGTATCAAAGCATGAAGATGACAGGTTTGGACAGCTATTCATAGGTTACTATGGGACAGATGCATTATGGGTGCGAGTCTTTGTCTTTTATTATGGGCTGGCACCTGGTGACAACAAGCCGTGCGCTGTGCAAGCAAAAGTATTGGATCTTATGTGGCCTGCAGTTTGCGACTGGGAGAACATATGTGACGAATCAGAGGCAAACAATAATGACAAAGATATTCTTTTGTATACGCACCAGGTACGATGTCGAGCATGATATGACCACCTTGCTAAAACCAAATGGGCTAGTTTTTACACTCGCAATGGGTCGGGGAGACTACAAGTAGCTTTGTTGGATATGTTCTACGCACGGTCCAGGTCCTCAAGTTTACGATTGCCTGGACAGGGCTGGATGGGAAAGCAGGAGGCAAGGCATGGAAAAGCGAGTACATTGAAGCGGCATGCAAGCTTACACATGCAGATGTATATCAGCAATGCAAACTTGCTGGAAATCAGACAGCACATTACAAAAAGTTGGACAAGAAAGTCAAGGAGTTGCTCAAGGTGTTCTGGAAAAGTCATTCACACGATGTGGAGGCTTGAAAGGATCTTTTGGTCTTTTGGTGCTTTACAATACAGCAAGTACTGCAAGAAAGTGTTTTTTTTTTTTTTTTTTTTTGAAAATATTGACACACAAGTACAGTTTGGTTGTGCCATCTTTCTTGATCGTTTTTGGGATATGATTGATGCTGAATGGGGAAAGGCAACTAGCTGGAGTGCCAAGTTCCATGGGCTTGTCAGGAGGATGTGCAAAGAGTGTCCTGTGTTGGAGGGGGCGTGACCTGAAGGGCTGGACAATTGTGTCGTCGTTCTACTGCCAGTCATGACATTTCTTGACAATCATGTTTCTCTGCACCAGATCTTGAAGATGTTGGGGTCCCAACGTGTTGCAGACTATGTCTACAGCTTTGTTGTTGTGCATCTGCCGTCGATAATCCCTGAGGGAGTAACAGTAGACTGGGGGCATATGGATGAATGAGCAAGTCAGCTCTATGACAGGTCGGTTGTGTGCACAAGTAGACAAGTGTACGATGATGAGCTCGCGACCTGCTCAGGTGCAGTGCACAACAAAACCAACTCTTTAATTAGTTAGTTAGTTAGTGGGACCGACACCCGTTCACAAAACCTAAGAGGCTTTGGCAAGTACGACAAGACTCGAGTGC
>JABCKI010000080.1:0-43280 GCA_018282025.1 Sphagnurus paluster | reverse complement strand
GAGACAAACGCGCCCGCATGACAAATGGCTGATGGCATCGAGGCAACACCCGGGGCCCTGCAGGAGGGGGGGGGGGGTTGAGCGTGGGTTAGTGTCGAAGATCGGCATCGGGGCCACCTCTTGGTCGTGATACAGAATCACGGAACCATGAAGCAAGTGTACGAACGATATCCTCAGCTGGCTCGAGGGTTAACACAAAAATCTATGGAACTAATTGAATGCACATCCTCATCAATAAAATTTTGTAACATGGTTGGAATGCCTCCGACACAAAAACCAACAATGCAAAGATGCAACGATAGCGAGGACGGTCACAAAGTGAGAACATTAGCAGCAAACGTATAGCCCCTCACCCCATCCCGAGTACGTTAATCGAATATTAGCATCACAAAATGCAACGGAGAACATACCAAATAGTGCACGTAAATTGAGGCATCTCCTCGATGTCAATGGGTATTGATTTACCAGTAACTTCTCTGTGAAATATCAAAAATACATTTAAATTTATTATAACATCGAATTATTGCCCCGCTACAAGTGGTGGGTGCCTCTGCTGGAATCAACAAGCATATTAATGGCGAGAGCGAGGCTTGAGCGCGCTGCCCCCATGACAAATGGCTGATGGCATTGATGGCCGAGGAAAAATCCGGGCAAGCCGTCTCGCTCCCTGGGGAGGGGGTAAGGCGTGGGACTGTGTGCAAGATCGGAATCGGATCCACCTCTTGATAGCGGACAGGAACTGACTGAAATATCAAGTGTAGGTGGTCAATGTTATCCAAAGGCTATCCATTATAATTATTATGTAAAAACACTCAAGGCAAGTCTCTGTCAAATCTATAGTATGTTCTCTACATAATTTACTTACAGTGTCACATATAGTACGAATATGCAAGGTAAATTAAGCCAATGCATAGTTTAAAGAGGACGAGCTGGAGGCGTGATGAGAAGGCGCGTACATATGGTGTCCATTATCAAGTTCGTGTTCATTGCCGGAAACTTCACTTTCTTCTCCAAGTAGATCAAAATGGTTCCAATCGAATCCAACAGGATCCTCGATGAGTTTGGCGAGAGTCTCATGCAAGCGCGAATTCTGCATCTGGTGCGCCTGGATCCATTGCCTACTGATCATCCACGTCGCCACACCCTTGGGAGGAAGGTGGAAGCCTTCCTTGGGGGGACCAGTACATCGTTCCTTCTTCCCAACACCACGTTTCGGCATCAGGTATTTTTCTGTCCGCTCCTCGTCGTCGAGGATGCCGTAGAAACGCTTCAGACGTCTACTCCGCCAGGAGTAACCACGGGTGCGCAGTAACCCTGAAGAACGAGTCCCAGTTGTTTCGTCCTCTGAGTCCTCCGAGGACATGCAATCCAATTGGAGGGCACCATCAAACGTGACATGTTGCAAGGCCTCGACTTTCAGCCGCGCCTCAGAACGATTGCCCAGTTTCTGAAGAATGGGGTAGAAGTATACGAACACCAAGAAGCTACAGCGTGAAGACTTACAAGTTTTCTACGCGACAAATGCCTCGCCTTACGCGCCTTGTTTTCTTCTCGCCTTTTCTGATGAAATGCAAGAGCTTCATCTTTTTGCGCCTTGAATTTCTGCCTGAATGTAACAAAAGCCGCGTCGAAAGCCGACTCTAAAATCTTTTTCCCAAAATCCTTGTCTGGCACATGCTTGTACATCCGCCGGTTCGCCTTGATATCCGCTATAATACGGGCTTTCATGCGCAAGTTATGCACCGACTGCTTCGTTGTCTTGTCCCATACAAACCGAACTGCGTCATCGGGCCCAATGGGCACACCTTCTGTGTGGCTATCGGGTAGGTCCTTGTCACTTTCGACTTTCATGGAACGTAAAATATGTTCACGTATAGCATGCTTCAAAATATTCAGACATACAACAGGAAAAGTGCAATATTCTCTTACTTGAATTGTCAAACATCGTTTATCATGATGATTGACACGCTTTAATGGCCGACTATTATTAGATGCAGAACTGTCTGAGGAGTTCCCCTCGCCGTCACTAGAAAGATCAGAGGTCTGCCGCTTCCTCCGATTGGGAACTGGAGAAGCAGTTGGTGCGTGATGTAATTGTGATGGTTGGACAATCGTCAGCCGTGGGGATGGCGAGGGGGTAGCAGAAGGGGCAGGAGTCTCAATGATTGTAGTTTCGGGCTGAGGAGACATTTGGTAAGGGGCCTCGTATACTTGATGACTATGTATGGGTTGACTTGAGGATCCCTGGACGAACGCAGGATAGGGATAGGACGACGGCTGTGAGACTGGCGATATTGGCGAGGCGGGCTGTGGAGGCCTCTGGGTAGCTAATGGAGGAGACATGTTGTACTGAGGAGTTAAGAGACCAGAGACTGGGGCAGACTTTGTGTTTGTGTTAAGAGTCGATCTAAGGGAAGTGATTTCCTGACGCATCTCCAGCATCATCCTCTCCATCTCTGCTTGACGTTGTGCATATTTGGCCTCTTGTTCCTGCTCCCATGCGAATCGGCGCCTACGTTCAATTTCCTGTGATTCACGAGTGGAGACGACGATACGCAGGAGTTCCTGAACAGCCTGAATATTTGCAGGATTGGGCTGGCGCGTTGCGACAGCATTCGAAACAACTGGACTACACACACAATGGTTTAGTTTGAGAAATTATTGACCTAAAGAGCGACTCACGGTGGTAGAGGGGCTGGAGGCTCCGAAATGGCCAACTCTAATTCACTGCGGTGGGGAACATAGAGCTGGGGGGGAGGTGGGGGCGGAACGACGTCGTTATATTGCGAAGAATATTGGGATGTAGATGGACGTGGTCGCTGCTGAGTGACGTGTGGGTTGAGTGCATTGGAGAGTTCACTAGACATGAGCTTGCCGTGATCGACCGCAGGTTTGTTGACCACCGGTGTGTACACCAGACGACCTTGTCATACACGGACAATCCGCGCCACAACATCACTCCTGCGACGCGTCATCTTTCAAGACCTCATTTCACTCTGCTCGCCAATCCAAAATGGACCCAGATTTCGAACACCTCATGTCCCAGGCGCAAAATAGGCAAGGACAACAGGCTCCACGCGGCGATACGACGACGCCAGACAAGTGCGCAATCCCCCTGTTGATTGAACCAGACTAATCATCGCGTCTGCTATGCAGCGGCGAAGTCATTCATATATCATCGCTCGCTCTTTTGAAGGTGGTTCTGAATCTTAAATTCTTTTCAACTCAACTAAGTTGTGTATAGATGCTTAAACATGGTCGTGCGGGTGTCCCGATGGAGGTCATGGGCCTGATGCTCGGGGAGTTTGTGGACGAATACACTGTCCAAGTGATCGATGTTTTTGCCATGCCTCAGTCTGGAACGACTGTTACAGTGGAATCCGTGGATCACGTATTCCAAACCAAAATGGTTGATATGCTAAAGCAGACAGGCCGGTGAGTAACACGCTTTTCACGTTTCTACGACCATTCATTTGCGAATATAAAATCTAGGCCTGAAATGGTCGTCGGATGGTACCACTCGCACCCAGGATTTGGCTGTTGGCTTTCCAGTGTTGATATCAATACACAGCAGGTGATTGCTTTCCATCGAACGCTCAAGATCACTCTACTGACAGTATCCAGTCCTTCGAATCCCTCAATTCCCGTTCAGTCGCTGTCGTCATCGATCCCATACAGTCGGTGAAAGGCAAAGTCGTGATTGACGCCTTCCGTCTTATCAATCCCCATGCCGTTATCTCTGGTCGCGAGCCCAGACAAACAACTTCCAATATCGGGCACATTAATAAACCCTCAATACAAGCTCTCATTCATGGCCTCAATCGGCATTACTACTCCATCGCTGTCAACTACCGGAAAACGGAACTAGAGCAATCTATGCTGATGAACTTGCACAAACGAAATTGGACTGAGGGACTGAAATTACGCGATTTTCATATCCACAAAGAGGCGAACGAGAAAGCAATCAAGGTACCTCCCACCCATCTGTTACTAAGATTACTAGATTTCTTCGCATCGTGCTCACGACTCTTTTTTTCCTCAGTCGATGCTTACGCTTTCCGAGGCATACCACAAGTCCGTGCAAGAAGAGTCGACGCTAACTCTTGAACAGCTCAAGACGCGGCACGTTGGCAAGCAGGATCCGAAACGACACCTTGAAGAAGCTGTTGAGAAGGCAATGGGCGATCAAGTCGTTCAGAACCTTGGGACTATGCTCTTGGCGGAGTTATAAAATTGGCGCGGGGTAGATGGTATTGCAGCATAGTCTAATTATGTTCGTTCCATTCATTAACAGCCGCCAGAGATGTGTTAGGCAAGAGCGGGCCTATTCAAGGGATCGTGACACTTTCATGACAGGGATGGTCCTCTCACGAATCCCCGCTCATCACACGACATGTAACGTGGTTCATCCCTCCAGGATCCGGATTTAGAGCCCTCTTTTTCGTACCTTGGCCGCTGGGGGCTCGTCTCCGAGGGAGGGAGAATGTTCCTCCTAGTTTGAATCTGTGGCCTTTGGAAGTGCTCCATTTAAGCTATTTGATTAAGAACGGTAGCAACAGCGCTCAACACAAAGAGCTCCAATTTGATTTCAGTTACTACTATTTTGTTTTGTGCACCGGATGGCTTTGATTGGTCACTCTCTAGATCTCATGTATTACAGCACGAGACCTCTTATCGTGAACTCTCCAGGTAGAGTTTGTTTGTTTGGAGGAGGACCAAGATGTGGGAGTCCATCCAATAGAATTGAAAACGTCAACTCCTCTATTCATTTACGAGGCCAAGTGACCTAGACGTGGGATACTGACGCACAGGAATCTAAGGTTAGCAATCTCGGGTAGGACCCCGGATAGATTCACAGAACTATATTCTTCAGTTTTTACTGACGATTTTTAAGTTTATACTGATAGACTAGATTCTGTGACTTGCTGAGAACTGGGATGATGCCCATCATTTTTGCCCTCCGAATTGCTTTGCCGATTCTCCGTTGGCTGCGGGAAGTCAGGCCGGTATAGTTACGACCGTAAATTTTGCCCATCTCTGACATGTAGTGGGAGAGAATGTCTGGGTTCATGGACAGGGAAAGCGGGTCGATGTCAAATTGGTGGAACACGTCGTTGTAGCGGGCGATGGCAGGCGGGGGACCAACTGCTGCCCGACGTGGTTTGTACGTCGCAGGAGCGTTGAAGCGAGATTTATATGTCAGCTCATGTGGTTTGACCACCTGTTTTCCATGAGATAGAATCAGACCATGAGCTTAATATGCAGACTCACGCGACCTGGTTGAAAGGGCTTCCATTTGGTGATTTGCTGCTGACGACGTGATGCTAGATAGTTTCATTGAACATGCGCTTTAATGTGGTTCCCAAAAGCATCTTACATGCGCTGGGTCCAGAAAATGCTTTACTGGCAGGTGGGACAGTTTGTTTCTCGCCCTCTTCTCTCAGGACATTGGTGAGGATTTCCATCCCGCCTGAGGGGACTCCTGTGGAATAGTTTGCAGCCAGGATAGGGTGAAGAGCCGGGGTTGCGCGACGGCCAACATTGCGGAAAAGAAGGCTCAGCATGAGTCTATGTTGAGAATTAGCAAGGGCCTAAATAACGGGGCAAAAGTTGACTTGCATGGAGCGCTGAAACTTGTTTTGGGCTCAAGCAGCGGTGACTTTGTGACCAGGTCCTCCGGAGTTAACCGAGGACAAAATTGGCTCCGGGTCGGGACCCTGTGCACCCTGTGTGCCGAAGGAAGAAGAAAAAAGAATACCAATGTCTCAGATAGACAAAGGAGAGAAATGGACGTGAATGTCGCGTGCGACGAGGAGAAAATTGAGGACGAGTGGTGCTGTGTACGCCAGAATTATCAACAGGATTAGACAAGTTCTAGGCGACTTCGTGGACGGTTCTTGGTTCGTTACCTGATGGAGAGTTGCTGATGTGATCAGGCAACGTTGGAGAATATATCTCCTCCTTGAGTCCAGCCCACCACTTCCCTGCCCCAGCCTTTTACCTCTCTCAACCACTTCATGTCGCCCTAGCATTCCCTCAAATCTCATATCCTCTATCAACTTGTTCTATCTCATCCTCGCTATACCGGAAACACTCTCTGTCCGCCGTCACGGTGACTCTGCCACAACGCAGTTTTTATTCACTGAGCCGCCTCAACTCCCGCCACCATGTCCGATTCTGTTTATCAGCGTAGACAACCACCCAGCCCCCTGGTTTTTTCTCCAGAGACGGTTTTGTCATCCCCACAGACACAACATAGTCATGCGACCAGCAGCCATGGTTCCAGCTCTAATACCGTATCTATGCCTTTCGTGCGGCGCCATGTAACTAGACGTCTTAAAGCAGCCAAGGCGGAATGCGATAAAGAGCTCCAGCGTGTTACCAACAACATCACCGCATTTTTCGAGGAGCGCTTGAGAGAGGGAGATCATGAGACGGAGCGCGAGCTACGGGATCGGGAGCGAGGCAGGGACCGACGCCGCGATTCTCTGACTCCTGATTCAGAGCCGCTTCTTCGAGATGCTTTCACTCTAAACGCGGCAGAGCTCGGCTCAGCCTTACAGGCGGATGATTATAGCTCAGATGGGGGATATGAGGCCGAGGTCGAGTATGGCCGCCACAGCCGTCAACGTGCGTATCTAGTCGACGAAACGTATCCTCATGCACCAAGTCTGACGCATCACGCTTCGTCACCTGGGCTAAATGTAGCTTCGACCGGGTCTCAGATGAGTCCTGGAACTCTACGCCGACAGAATACCGCTCCCTGGGATAGGCCTCTCAGCTCTTCGATGTCTTCCAGTGCAATCGCATCTAGCCCCGCCTCTTCAAGCATCCTACTTCCCGAGATGTCTCTTACTCGCAAGTCCACTAACTCCGGCCCTACATCCTGGGGTTCAAGTGGAGCGTCTTCACGCCGTCTCTCACGTACGATACACATTGTAGCCCGCCCAACCCGTTCCGGTCAAAGCTCTCGTTCCACTTCTCGCTCTCGTTCTCCATTGCCTCCACTTTCGACTCATGCCAGTTTTTCCGAATACATTGGGACAGGCCCCGTTTCAGCCAACCGTCGTGCTTCCCGAATTCTCGTTGATGACCCCGTTGATCCTATTATGAGTGCCTTGTACGATATAATTTCAGTCGCCACCGAAATCACCGACATGTCTATCACACAACTTACTGCTCAACCCAAGGTCTGCGAGTCGATTGTACAGCGTGTCCAGAATATTGGGAAGGCTTGGGACGAGCACCCGGACTGGCATGGGCGGAACTGGTACGTCCAGGTCCTCCTGGCTGTGGCCAGCCTGAGCCGCGTAGTCGAGTGGTGGGAAGCAGAGAAGCAGTTCTGGAACTTTGATGATAATGACGACGAACAAGACGAGCCGCTCACCTTCGTGACCAAGGCCGCCGACGAGCCCATCGCTCCCCAGTCACCTGCAAAGCGCCCCGAAAGCGAGTTGGAAGGCTTCCGCCTGAATGACGACGACGAAGACAAGCATCACTCGATTCGCGCCCCTAGTCAGACACGGAAGTCGCGCGCGGAAGAGCCGAAGGAACTTTCAGCCTCGAACTCATCGAGACAGACCCCAGATATCCCCCATCCGACTACCAAGGACACCGAGTCAGCACGGGTCCTGGCGACAGAGCGATTGAGACTACAAGCGGAAACTGCCCACAACCAGAACATTGTCATGGAGCTCAGCCTAGACGGTGATCACTTGATTTGGATTAATCACGCTTGGCGAGTCGTCGTTGGGTCAGTCTTACCTTGCATTTTGTATTGCCTGGTTTTTCATCCTTTCTTACGTCTAGCACCGATCCTGAGGTTTTGGCGGGCACCCGTATATCGAATTTACTGGCGCCAAGTGACTGGGGCGTGTTCAAAGAAGCCACACAGCGACTTCAAGCCGATGATTCTCACACAGTCGAGGTCAGGTTCAGACTTCAAATTGAATCTACCATTGACCGGGATCCCACCGCCGGATTCCTGTTCCAAGCAATGGAGGGGAAGGGGATGTTGATGATCGATCGTGAAGACGGCCAGCCGTCGCATACTATGTGGGTTGTAAAGCCCATCGCCCCTGCTCGGTATGAGCACGACTCATTGCAACTTGACCTCGCGGCGGATGACCTTGCACCTGAACCTGCCTCTTCCATAGCCCCGACCTTTGGCGAGCGTGTCCACAACGAGCCTATGACACCTTTCAACTTCGCTCATCCCATTATGGTCGACCCAATCCTCTGCCGGATATGTGAAGGTCAGATTCCGCAGTGGTACTTTGAGAAACACAGCGAAACCTGCGCTGAAACTCACCGCCTGGAGGCTGAAATCACTGAATGTAACGAGTCTATTGCCGAGCTGCGCAATACCATTCGTGATCTTGGTCTCGCGGTTGATCGGTCCTCCCCTTCTTCTATTCCTGAATACCGTGGAATGCCCATTTTCACCCCTGCCGCATCCCCCATCATGTCTTCACCACTCCAGCTATTCCGCGTCAATAAAATGCAAAGGTTCGGCATCAAGAAGATCCAGAAGAGGCTTCTTGATCAGCTTGAGGATATTCTTCAGGTCGCAGCCGAGGTCGCGGTGCCGGCTTTGAAGGAGGAGGAGGCCAGGGAGCCTATTGAACGCCAGCGACTTCTTTCACCGGGGTCTGAACGGAAGATTTCCCAGATACGTAACTGGTCCAAGCCTATTACCGAGGATGCCGCGTTGGGTCAGCTGCTCCAGGACGCGGAGCGGGTTATGCGACAGAAAATTGACAACGTCGTTAGGATGCAAAACACGATCCGCTATGCGGAAAAGATTTGGCACGAGTGGGAAGAACGTGTCGGGGAGGCGCTTGCGACGGTAAATGAGGCCGAGGATGATAGTGACAGCGACGACAGCAACGGCGAGGATGTTCGAGACGATCACTCCAGTACTAGATCGGAGTACGCGTTTGGAGGCAGGACATCGTCGGGACCAACGCCGATAGCATCTTCCTCACCAGTACCCACACCTACCCCCTCGGAATCTCGGCCTGTTAGCATCCCCTTACCATCTGCCCCCATCCCGATCCATGGTCCACGGCAATCCCTCCACACACGTTCATCAACACCATCGTCCGTCTCTTCGCCCCTTGCACTCGCTGCTCCCATAGTTGCGCCAGTATCGCCCGAGCTGCCTGATATGACTCTTGATGATGGCCCCCCAGTGCAAATCAAGACTCGTAAGTCTGCTCAGAATCTCCTGGAGCCGAAATTCATTATCACCCCGCCGACGTCACCGCTGTTCCCAGCGCGCGACGGTCCAAATCTAGCTCGCGAAACTTCTACAAAGCGGCGACATCGTCGACAATCCACCATCAATCCCATCATGAGCCCATCGGGTCCTCTCTCCCCTCGGCAGCCTTCGGCAGCACCGCTTTCCCGCACCACCCCTACATCAATCAAGGACTTTGACATCATCAAGCCTATTAGCAAAGGAGCATTTGGCTCTGTCTTCCTGGCTAAGAAGAAGGCGACCGGCGACTACTATGCTATCAAAGTATTGAAGAAAGCCGATATGATTGCGAAGAACCAGATCACAAATGTCAAGGCTGAGCGTATGATCCTGATGAAACAGGCTGAGTCGCCCTTCGTTGCTAAGCTCTACTTCACTTTCCAGAGCAAGGATAATTTATATCTGGTCATGGAGTACCTCAACGGTGGTGACTGTGCCGCACTCATTAAATCTCTCGGGTGCCTTCCAGAGGAATGGACAAAGAACTACATTGCTGAGGTCGTCCTTGGTTTGGAATATCTCCATCAACGTGGTGTGGTTCATCGGTGTGTAGTTTTCAATATCGAGCAGTTTAATTCTTGCTAATATCCCACCCGTCACCAGTGATCTAAAGCCTGACAATCTACTCATCGATCACCACGGCCACCTGAAGCTCACTGACTTCGGACTAAGCAGAATCGGGTTGCTTGGGCGTCAAACGCGGGAAACTCCGACCACAGGACGCCCCCTAACGCGGTACAACTCACGTTCTCGCCCGCCGTCTATAGACTCTGCGTACCTCTCATCTCCATTGATCTACGCTGAAGTCGCGGCTGGAGGTTCGTATTTCTCCCAGCAGGCACAGTCGGCTTCTCGCCCCAGAAACTCGCTTTATCTACCTTCCACAGATGATATTGAATCCAGCGGATCAGAATCTCTATCTGGACTTCATACGCGGCGTTCCATCAAGGCGAACGATAGTCCTCTCCAATCATTTGCCACCGAGTTGACCAATGATCTTCGCTCACATTCGAATGGAGGTACTCCTCCCGGAGAGCAAAAGTTCGTAGGGACTCCTGATTATCTAGCTCCAGAGGCTATCCTTGGACTGCGTGGTGATGACGCCGCGGTTGATTGGGTATGTCTTTCTCACATATCGATATTTTGACCGCTAATAACCAAATCTAAATAGTGGGCCCTTGGTGTCATTACATACGAATTCCTGTATGGAATCCCTCCTTTCCACGCAGATACCCCCGAGAAGGTTTTCGAGAATATTCTTTCCGGTCATATAGAATGGCATGAAGATTGGATCGACTTCTCCGATGAGGCACGGGATTTCATGCGGTCATTGATGACGCTTGATCCAAGTGAGCGTTTAGGATCCAACGGCGCAGATGAGGTCAAGGCCCATCCGTTCTTCGCGAGTATTGAATGGGACAAAGTCACTACCACAGAGGCCGCATTCATTCCCCAAGTCACCGATCCTGAGTCAACCGACTACTTTGACCCTCGTGGAGCTATCCCTCAGCTGTTTCAAGATGACGAGCCCGTGGCCATTACTGGTCAAGCCAAGTTGGATAGTCCTTTGAGTGGTCCATCAACCCTTCCCTCGGTGCCAGTGCCATTCGTTAAAGATAATATTCCTACTCCGGGAAGTGACGACTTTGGTTCTTTCAGCTTCAAAAATCTCCCCGTGTTGAAACAAGCAAATGATGACGTTATTCGCAAACTAAAGACAGACCAGATGGCCCCTCTCACCCAAGCCCTCACTGAGCCGGCCCTGGGAATCCACCAACGGCGACGAAGCCTGTCCACGCGACTCAAGAAGCCCCCCAGCGTCGTTACAACAATGGACCCCAAGATAGTTCCGACCAATCCTCCATCCCCTTCTACATCGACTTCCTCTGTAGCCTCCTCGCCCTCACGAGCGAGTATGCCTCCACCAACACCTGGAAGTGCGGGCACCCATAGCCGCAAACCTTCCGAGTATGGCGCCGTCGAGCGGTTCAAGCTCAGCCAGAAGGAGGGTGTTGATCGAAGGAATTCGATGCCGAGTCGCCTTCGCACAGCCTCGGTCTCGAGTACAGGAGACTCAGGCTCGGAGGCCTGGCATGGGAGTCACGGCAGTGGAAGCCACGGTAGTCCACATGATTACAGCACCCCACCATCATCTGTCCATTCAATTGACCTGCGCAAAGGCCCTGACCCCAACGATCGTGTCGTTACCTGTCTACTTGCGGAGGATAACCCTATCACAGCAAAAATAATTGAGACGCTTTTAATTCGTCTCGGTTGTCGATGTGTGGTTGTCGCTGATGGATCGGAAGCCATCAGCGTGGCGATGGGGGATATCAGTGAGTTTTCAAAATCTCTTGTGGATTGCTTGCTGACGACTTCTTGACTAGAATTTGACTGCATATTGATGGACCTGCAGATGCCAGTCCGTACGTATTTTTCACCTCTCTTAAGAGAAATGGTCTCTCATTACCATGTAGTCGATGGAGAAGGTGCGGCTCGGTACATCCGAAGTACTAACAGCAAGAACACCAATACACCTATCATTGCGGTCAGCGCATATAGCGGGACAGACCCGAATGAAGCTAGCAGTGTCTTCACTGCCTCTCTAGCGAAACCCTTGCAAAAGCCTGATCTTCTAGGTTTGTGTTTTTCTCAAGGATGTATTCTACACAAGACTAAATCTTAATTACTGCAGCTGTTATGCGCCAGCTAGGGTTCAAAACCTCGACAGTCCAGGGGCCTGGAGCGACCAAAGTCACTGCATCTACCGGCCATACCATCTCATGACCCATTATTCACGATCACATTCATTATGCCTTGCATATTTCAGTTTTTGCTCTTCGTTCTGAACCGACCATGCCCCCCGATCTCCATCGCTTTGAATCATTTTCATACCGCACTCGCACATACATCACAGCATTCTATCTCAGCATTTTTTACCCTCCACTTCTCTGCATTGTACACACTAGATACATGTGCTACTAAATACGACTAGCTGTCGTTTGTCTTTCTGCCAGGACACTGTCAGGCACTGCGGCAGCCAAGCGTACATAGCCATAGGCACAGTCAGGGCTCCCGGATTGGTGTAGCGCGCCGCATTGACACAGATGTGAGACGGTTGCTAAATGCAAAAGTGTATTTGCGTTCAACGTGCTTCACCACCTTGAGGCTCGATACCAAAACTTATATTAACGGACTCATTCTTCGCGCAGGTATCCTATCATGGATTCCGGTAAGCTTTGGGAGCTTTGTGTAGTGTTCTGCACTTAGGGGCCCGCCTCTGCAGCGCCATGGAGCGATCATGGAAACGACGACGCATTTGTAGACCACAGGAGGCGCAATATGTATCGCGCTTCAACTGCGCCAGCCCAAGGAATGGGATTTCCTATCGTTCCACTAGCCCTTATGCCTGGACAAACCCCCCAATCGCCAACTTTGGATACCAGAAATAATTTCTACTTCCCGGACGCGACGCGAATGTACATACCGCATGACGTCCGTTCCATGCCAATCCCTCAACATGCACACCATACACCTTTGTATCCCGCACATATGGCGAATCATTTCCAGGTTTGTCCTCGGGCGCCCACGGGGCCCTCACAACTTCCACCACCTCGACCACCACTACCACCGGCGTTCTCAGACCCTCATCCCGTTTCACTTCGCCCTCGCTCGCTCACATCTCTACCCCCTCCGGTCCCTCCGAAGCCTTTCGCAGCACCAGCTCTTCCCCCGAAACCCCGTCAGGGAGATTATAACCCACACAACGGATTATACACGGTTCCTGAGCCTGCAGTGCCGGGCCCACCCAATCCCCCAGACGATCAAGGCGAGATCGCGATGGCCCTTGCTTTATCCGCGTCTGTCACCCAAGAAGCACAGCAGACACGCCAGACCCTCGTCTCGCAGGAAGAGGAAGATCTTGCTAGAGCAATGGAGGCGTCGTTACTGGAATCAAGAAATCCTATTCTTCCCACCGCATTTGTCAACCCGTCCAGTTATCTGGCCACTCAGAATCTCATCCCTAAAACTGTGAATAATATACGCGACCATGAAGACATGGTTCCTGGGATAGGTAAACCATCCGAAGTCAGCCATTCTGATCATCTGCCTCATTATTACCACGGGGATTCCTACGCGGCGGGAGAAGGCAATGTATCTCAGTCTGTGTCAACGCTGGTGCAATCTAGTCCTCAGACCAGGCACTCGCCACTTTCGGGACGGCCTACTCAGATCTTAGAAGCATATACATCTGGGCCAAACATAGCTTCTACTTCTAACGGCGACAATAGCACTACATCTACACGCATATACACCATAGGGCAAGGAGGCCGTAATGCATTCACCTCCATGGCTAGTGAAACACAACGGCCTCAGTACTCAAAAGATCCCCCTTCGATATTCACAAACTCAGAGCAGCTACCGCAGTACCCGCTTGGAAATCGCACACCCCCTCGTAAAGACAGCCGTGCTGATGACCAATCCATCCCGCAGCTCTTAGCTACTCGAGAGAACAGCCGCCCGGCACCAGCGGCATCAGAGCCCTTTACCCAAAACTTGGAGGTTAACACAGGCCCGCCCAAGTATTCGAGGTTGTCTACAGCCAGTCATCAAGTGGCAGACGCAGAGTCCCGCCCTAGTTCTCACACCCAGCATCATGTTTCTGCGCCGATGAGACCCTCTGAGGTATTCACGAGCACAAGTCCCCATTCGTCGTATGCTGCTCTACATCCCCCGCGTTATTCATCTTCGGCTCTTGCGCCAGCACATTCTACGGATTTTGCACCTGAAGGAATGGATGTTGTCGCTGCTCATGCAACGACAACGCTACCCACGCCGGCATATCACGCTGATGGGATGAACTTGGAATCGGGTCACAACCTGATACCCGCTACTAAATCTCCTTCAGCGGTGGTATCGGACGCACCTCAATCCTCCTCGGGAAGTTTAAAATCATCGCAGACTTCTAATCCGCTCCCATCAAACACTCAGGTTTTCACTCCTCCCACCCAGCGACTGCAGGCAGGTTCCTTGAGTCCACCTGGTAGACTTAGCCGAATATCGTCGATGGCGTCCATCTCAGATCAATACCACAACGATGACAGACCGGGGCAAGGTTCAAGTACCGCTATGTCTTTTGTAGAACAGGAGCTTTTCAACGGCGTTTGTAAGTAATATTGTCTTTTTTTTTTTTTTTTTTTTTTTTTTTTGACTGCTTTCTAGCTGTAGGGTTCCAGGCACCAATCATCTCCTCCCAATTAGTGCCAATGCTAAATGAGATGCCGCCCATAATATCTCTTCCTTATGGAAAAGCCCGACCTTTGCATCTACAGGGACCAAGTTGGAGGCATTTGCTAAAACTTCTTGCAAGGCTGAGCGGGACACGAGTTGAGCCCGCTCTTGAGGCTGTTGCAGCTATAAAGACTTCGCCGAAGTTGCGTACAGTGGTCCAGTTTGCCAAAGTGAGTCGTGCCACACTTTCTTCGACATTTTGCCTTGATCTTGATAACACTTCCTTTTCTTAGCCGCAACTAACATCCACAGTCTGGCGCACCATCCTTTATTTTACCATCGATTATCCTTCTCCTCCAGAGCTAGCCCGTGGGCGAAGCGTCAACGAACTTCCCTATTCTTACAGCCTGGCCGGCGTACCAACTTTATTACGCGGTGCGGCTGATACTCCTACCTCCAAAACATTTACAATCCCTGCCACGGATTCCTTTCCATATCCTACATTGCCCATCACCTTTCCCGAACTAGCACTTTACCTCCAGGCTGCCCTGGAGGTGTCGCGGAGATGGCTCAACGATAATTCTAGTGACAATCGCAAGCTTGCCAAAATGGTCAAGCTTTGTTATCCTGCTGATGATGTACCCCCGAATCAGTCTGAGCGCAGTAGCGTTGGCGGACTATTCAAAAGGTTCATAGGTCGTTCTGAGAGGCCTAACCGGAGAGGAGGGAACGAAGATACGTATGAATTATTCACACCCTTCGTCTCAGACGAGTGGGGCTGATGTCTATTACAAGCGACCGCTCCTTATCGTTAACAAAAAACCTAATCAGATCGAAAATCAACTTCATAGAAACTAGTGTATGTATCCATATTGGATATTTATTTTGTATTGTACAAATACCACATCATTTTCTATTTGCGGTAGTGTTTATATATTTTCTGCTTCTGTCCCAAGAGGTCTCGCCGATTCAGATCTTGGACACTGTTCGTTTAAACAACGAGTTGGCCGTGATAGAACTAAGTGATTTTTGGTAAGTATGATGCAATCATCCAATCTGGCGCATTGAAGTACTTAGGCGCGACTCCAGAATGCATAAAAGAATACCATCCGTCAAGGTCTAGTCAGTATTAAGCAGTCAGTAATTGAGCGCGCTGTACTATTTAGTCCTCATTGAGTCCTTAGAATGTTGCTGGAGACTGCTGGGACGGCGAGTGGCGACTCACCAGTGCTCGCTTCAGACTCACTTGCTAAGCCATCACTCCCCATTTGGGGGGGGGGGGGTATTTTCGCACGGTTTAATCAGTGTAGGCGATCTGCATCGGCGAGTCCTCTTGTTCTGTCCAGGCTTGGAACTTGTGTGAGGATTGGTGATAACCAAATCGGGATCTGCTCCGAACTCCGAACTTTGTTACTGTCATCTCACGTCTTTTCAGCTCAACATTAGACCCTCGCACAACACCTCCGGTCCATATCAGTACACAAGAATACGATGACATCCAATTCCACAGAAGTTTCACAACCTCAAGCAGCCTTACGACCATCCACTATCCCACACTTAACTGTGGAGGATGAAGGTACTCGATTTTTCACTACCTTACTGGTGACGGGGCTGAACTGCGACTGATAGAGACCTTTCACAGACAGTGTCATCCTAGCCCGCATAACAAACGATGAACGTCCATTGAAGCGTGTTATCAAAAAATTCCACCATTACACCTCGATTTCACATACACCTCTGGTACCTGCAGTTGTCTCTCCAGGGAACACAACCGAAACTTCACTGGATGATGCACGTGAAGCATTCTTAATCGAACTAGCCTCTTTCCAGCTTTCATTGAAGAAGAGTGCTATGATTTGTGAGGCGGAAGCGAGACAAGTGGAGGAATACCAGCGCGAACGGCAGCGAATTGGTCTGTGCTCATTCCAAGAATTGATTATGCAGCCTAAAGTCCAACTCATGCAGACGAAGAGCATGAAATCTTGCGAGGGCAGATCGAACAGCTGAAATCTGCACTGGAGGATGCTCAAATTAGTCGACGCCGGAAGATAGAGTATGACCTGGTTGCGGAAAAGGTCAACACTCTGCCAAGTCGGGAAGAGCTTGAAGAGTGAGTTTTTCCTTTTCCACAAAACACCCACATGCTGACCTGTCGCAGATCTATACAGGCACTGGAGAATGATATGATGACGATCCGGTCAGAGCACGAAACTCATACCCGAACACTTCATGACCAGAAATCTTCGTTGGACGCCATCATTTCTCAGTTGGACTTTTTACGGTTCATGGGGAAGGACAGCGATTCCACATCTGTTGTTGCGTCTCCTATGTCAACGCCAGCTCCAGAATATTCTGATGTGGTGGAAGAAGCTTCTGACACACTTGCAACTCCAATGGATGTTTTTAAAACGGAAGGGAAAGAAGGAGGGGACAAGTCAGCTTCTCCATCGACGCCTTTGGTGACTATAACAAAACCGCTCGAGGATGATATTGAGATGGGTGAAGTTGAAGAGAATCCGAAACCAAAAAAAAAGTTAAGGGAGGAGCTGGAAGAAGGGGAGGCTAGTGATACTAGTAGCGCTTTGTCTGATCCACCTGATGATATTGACTGAGATGACCTCCGGCCCCAGTATCATGACGAGCATGTATGATAAACTTCATTGACTATGGCTAAACCCTACCTCAATATTCATCAGATCCTTCGCACAGAGAACCTCACGACCAAACTCTTTAGCTGCTAAATCAGCAATGGCGCCCATAATCTTCACAGCTTCCTCTGTATCGCCGCCAGAGTATCGCGCAGAAAAGTGGTTAAGTACCAGGCAACGTGCGTGGATACGCTTCGCAAAAGCGCCTGCCAATTGAGGCGTCGAATGGCCTCTTGACCTCGCTCTCGCTTCTACGATCTCATATGTGTCAGATTCTTTGGTAGCTGGGTCAATGCCCGGCAAGTGAGCATTTGTTGCCTCATGAATGAGGATATCCGGGTCCATAGCCAGTGGCATGATTGGGGATGGGTCATATGTGTCGCCCAGGATGACCATCTTCCGTCCCTTTCGACGGGGAGGGCCAGCTATGACTGTCCCATCTGAAAGTTCGACGCTCTCGCCCTGCTGAAGCCGTCGCATAACGGTCATTGGAGTGTTGGTCCGTTTCAATTCAGGGATATATTTTTTCGGGTCAATCCTGCCGGGTACAGGTGCTTCTGTCACAATATAGCCAACGCAGGCAACAGAGTGGTGTATCGGACCTGCAGAGACAGAGACAATCTCGTCTTGGAAGATATTCGTCCAAACGCCATCGAGTTGTGGGATATTTCGACCATTTGGTAATTCAAAAGGCAGGTGTGGTAAAGATGTGAAGTCTCCGGATTGTGGATCGGAAGTGGCTCGTACTTCGTGTACTACATACGGACTCCCCAGGAGCGTATGTGTATATGCTAAGCCATTCCGGACATATGCACGTGTGCCCAACGGCCCATATATTTCGAGAGGCTACAAAAGAGTCAACGAGCGATCGGCCAGGGCCTCCAGAGTTCTTACTGGGTGTTTCAGGTCAATTTGGGTCCTGGGATCATCGGTCCCTTCAGCAGTGCCTCCAGTACCATTCATACGGCTAGCCAACAAAGGAATCAGGCCAAAAATATGGTCTCCTACATACATGGACAGTGAGGTTAGAGAAAACCTGGAAGTTAGTGTAGCAAGGGCCTACCGTGCGTGTGTGTGATAAATATCTTTTCAATCCTCCCCATCTTTACACCACTCTTCTGTATCTGATGTTGGGTAGCTTCCCCACAGTCAAACATCCATACATCTCGCCCCAACTGCAACGCCAAAGCAGAGTGGTTTCTCGTCGAAGAAGGTTGCGCAGATGCAGTTCCAAGAAAAGTAATGCTTATAGAGGTGAACGGCGATCTCTGAGTCGAACTCGATGATTGAGTTACGCCAGTGTTATTATCAAGTTTTTTAGACATTTTTAACTCTTCTCGAGACCCTTGAAAAACACAAGGTTGAGCTTGAAGATTGGAGCACTGCGATGAAAGACCAGAGAGATGAAAGTGGTTCCAAACGCCATCTAAGAGTCAAGTGTCAGAGTCATCTTATCTCATATACTATTTGGGGTAATCGGAGGAGCCATTTTTGGCTTCAAGAACAACTGGCACATCTAAGAAAGATCAAAAGCGTATCAACGTTAGCCGGAAGTTACTTAGGACTTGAAGTAAAATAAAGACATCAATGTATATAAACGACGAAAGTAAGTAGAGAATTCGAGACAAAAACGCGTCACTGTTTATTGAACACGTGATCGCGAACGGTTGGTTGAACGCCGACGTCGGAGCAATTAAGTGCCTTGAACGCTCGCCCCGTACTAACCTTTGTGGCTTGGACAAGCCCTGCCGCTCGTTCTCAAACATGGCGCTCAGCTCGTCACCTCGCAAGGTCGTGCCTCTTGCTAGCGGAGATGACTACTCAAGACCTCGAAAAGACTCGGCAGGCCATGGGGTAACCAAGCGTGTTTTTTTCTGTGGTGTTGTAGTAGAGGGCTCTGAGAATGGCAGAAGACTCCCAGAAGGTACATCCTCTTAGTATATCGTGTTCCGCATGTTCATTTTACTGTTTGTGTCCAGATATCCAAGACCTCGTCCTTTCGTTTGGCAACCCACTTCCCACAGAAACAGGTGTCCTTTCCAGAACCCCAGAATCATCATCAGATGTTACAGTACGTCTTCTTTTTTCTTCGCAACATTGGAAGTGACCGAACTTGAGGGGATTTATCCATCCCACAAGCGCACCTTTCTTTGCTACTAGATCGCAAAACTAATTATATTCATTAGGATCACGGAGAATCGCGAAAGCGCGCGCTGACTGACTCGTCCGCTCTATCGTCTGTCATCAACGAATTGGTGACAAGCGAGCGATCCTACGTCAAGCGCCTTCAAATATTGAAAAATGATTATGCAGATCCTCTGAGGAATTTTGCTAGAAGCAAGGACACTGCAATTATACCTGCATACGAGGCAAAAACTCTATTCGGGAATGTCGATAATTTGCTTCCCATCAACGAGGCTTTTCTGACCGACCTGGAGAAGATGTTAGCTCCAAATGGTCCTAGGACAGTAGGAGGGGTGGGGGATGTTGCTCTTCGGCATTTCAAAGAATTGCGTGGGTTTGAGCAATACAAGCAATATTACGTCAAACGAGAAGATGCTCAACTAATTTTTGAACGGGAGGTGTCGAAGAGGTCATCTCGCTTTGCCTCATTTATCGATGTTAGTGCTTTTTGAGAGTTATTGATTTTAGGAACTTGGGCTGAAACTTCATTTTTACAGCACATTAAGTACCAGTCAGCAGACCCGCGTAATCGCGTTGGACTGCGGGAACTCCTCATGGAGCCAGTACAACGCATTCCAAGATACACTCTGTTATTCCGCACCATGCTCAAACATATGGCACCAGACGACCCGCAAAGGTCGAAGTTGATGGAAGCGGATGAAATCGCAAGTAAAATAGCACTTGCTGAAGCAGATGAACAAACCAAGCGAGCAGCGATATTTTACTGCCTGACAGCTACTATTGATGGCTTCCCTCCTGACCTCTTCTCTAATTCCCGCCGGTTTATTGACTGTATCGACGTGGAAGATATTTTGACTGACCCCACGGTCCCTACTTCGTCGGCACCCGGCTCGTTAGGCTCGCTTCACTGCACTCTTTTCTTGTTCGACGATAAACTCGTCATCGTAAAACGTCCAGGAAACGGGGAGAAGGGCGGCCGGGTTCTATCTGGGCTCGATGAACTTGACAAGGTTACCAAGGCCGGTGGGATACCAGTTGGAAAGAAGAAGAGTGGCATGTCATGTAAAGGTGTTGTAGATGTCACTGATGTTGTCGCAACTGATGTCGGTGGCGCAGGTAACGTCTTCTGCCAACCTTGAACGTTTAAAGAGGTCTCATCGCTTTCAATTAAATAAAACAGAATTCCACTTGTACTTGGAAACCCCACCTCAAGATCAGACTGAGCGTTGGTCAGGACGTCCGTTCCGATCTTTGGCTGTTGTCCATCCTCCTCATCCCATAAACCTGGATCCTACACAGACCGCGACAGATAAACGTCGATTCCTTGAAAATCTTTGGCATGTCCAAGCAACGTATAGATCGCGAGCAGGACAGTCGGTCGTCCTTCGTGCCGATGAACAGGAAGTGGAATCAAAGATCGGGAAAGTGACATTTGCTCGCACTTATTTCAATGTCTATCAACGCACGGCTTTTCTTCAAGAGGCTAAGAAGGTAAATTCTGTTATTCCTGCCGGCTATTCCGATACTTACACCGTAGCCATTTCTTAGACCAAAATCGTTGTCCATATCGATCCCTTGGGCTCCTCAGATCCAATACCGTTGGGCATGGGCGTTGCGCCGTTCGCGAGCATTCGCGTACAGCCCCTGGCAGGCCAATTATGCAGATACACCGTAAAATCAAGTATTGATGACGATGCAGAGGAGGATATTGTTCAAACGGAGCGGGTTCCGTCACGCATAGTCGACACTAGTGAGTCAGAAAGCATTCGAAGAGCAACAATTTTAATGCCATACTTGTTTAGTCCATCAATTTGGCTTTTTTGAATTCCGTACCGGGCGGAACTCTAGGCCGACAACACCCACTGCTCGTTCGCGAGTTGCTATCTTCGGTTTGGATGCTCTCTCTCGAAATTTGTTCAACACGCGCCCTGGGTCTGCAATGGGAGATTTCTTTGGAGGGTCCATCAATGGCCACAAGCGCACAAAATCGACCACAAGCCGTTCTTCAATGTACACCCAAACTACAAGTACGGGGGATGGGAGCTTGGCCAAGTTTTCACAACGCTCAAACTCAACAGCAGCAACATCAATCATGGATGACGATGCTTCGTTCTTGGGCTCCAGATCGTCCAGGTCGAAAATTCCATCATCGAAGAGGGGTAAATCTGCGAGTGGTTCTATTTCAGACTCAGATAAGTCTCCTAGTAAGTATTTGGTTGGATCCTTCTCTAGGTCTAGATCAACCTCGAGAGAACGAGTCATGGATGATAGTGATCTAGAAGCGGATGATACCTTTTTTGCAAAGAGCAAGGATCTTGACGCATCCGAAAGGGACCTGGCTTTGCAATTAGAATTGGCCCGGCGGAATAGCCAGAATCAGCAAGGAAAGGATATGCCCTCTTTGCCTCTCCAAGAACCAGTCGAAGCAACGATCTATGAAGGTTTGTGGTTCTCTTTTGACAATTGTTTATCTTGGCTCAGCCTCCTTCGTAGAAGAGCCACCATTACCCGCGCGGCCCCTTTCACGCGCATCCCGCGATTCAAATAGCCTAAGATCAACAACGCCCCACCCAGAATCTACAACACCCACAAAGTCACTAGGATCTCCAGTGCAACCATCGCGCACCCCCTCACAACATTCACAAGATCGTCGACCCCTGGGTCCGCGGAGTCCCTCTCCATTACCTCCAGCGAAGACGCCGCCGGCGCAACCATTCCTATCACTCCCTTCTATGGATGATAATACCGCAGAGGATACCACCTTCCACGCCCCTCAGGCCTCAACGGCGCCACCGAGACATTACAGTATTCCATCCAGCATCCCACGAAGTAAACGGCAACCACTCTTTCCCACCGGAAATACGGATATCACACCCAAATTTGCTCCTGTCGCTCCAGCTCCTACTGCGATCGAGCCATTGTCCATCAAGAAAAAATCATCTGTCCGTAGTAACGCAAGCACCTTGGCCTCTCCTACACCCGTACGCAAGAGCTACGCTCGAAATTCCCCCCTCGCTCGAAATTCAAACCGAGTTGTGTCCCCTCGACGAGTATCACCCCAAACTGGAAAACGGAAGATCACAGCAGTGTCGGGCAGTTCCCAGTCGAATACTGAGGTGGCCGATAGGTTGTTAAAACTGTCTCAAAGTACCCTAGACGATGTACGATTATTCCCTGATTTTTCGTTCATTAAACTTACAAGCTTATAGATTGAATCTTCTCGCCGGACGATCAAGAGAATTAAACTTCAAGTAGATGATATACGCTCTGGTGTTGGTCCTTCTATTAGTGAAGGGGATTACTCGAGGCCCTCATCGCCTGACAAGGAACTGAGAACACCCCAGCGACACTCAGCGGTCATGGTAAATATTTTCCTTCTTTCCTCTTACCATTCACTTATAGAAACCATTTAATAGACGAAAGCTGCGCAAGAACGTATGGAGGAGATGCGCCAGTTAATAGGACGCCGGCAGCTTGAGGGTGAAAGTACCCCTCGCTCCAGGGCGCGTCACATCTTTGACACACCAACACGGAGCACTACTCCTTTGCTGAGCACTGCAACGGAAGCTGCGCGTGGAATTGAGGTATTGGCCTGCGACGCTGATAGAGACCTAGCGAGAGCGGTTTCCAGTCAAGACGCCCTCCAGCTTGACCTGAAGCAGATGGCAGTTGAGCTCAAAGAGGTTTGCTTCATTCTACCACTCCAGATCCTCCGCTCAATTCACCCTAGAAATCAAACGAACTAGAGAAGACCCGACTTGAACTCCAGCACGCAAAACGTCAAACCGAACTCGTTAAAAGCTTGTTAGCAGACGCTACCGCTGAGAAGGAGATCATGTACGAGGTATGTTCAGCTATCCGTTTAGCCACCCAGTTTCTCAATACGATTCATATAGGCTTTCAACGAGGAGCTGGACGGCATGTACAACGACATCAACCTCCCGGATGACGAAGCTTGGGTGGCAATGTCAGAAGATCTTAGGCAAACCAAGGAATCTAGAAATGCCCTCACGAAGGAAAATTCGTCAGTCATTACTGCCTGTTCATCGTAATCCCTTGCTGATTTTTTGGTTAGGCAACTCAAACTTCGGCTGGCCGAGGCGGAGATGCAACGAGACGAGTATGTGTATCAACTTTGTCGTTCATATACTAGATTTTCTAACATATCATCAGATGGGGGGCATTGCTTCGCGCACATGGTCTAATACCTTGACCAATTTGGTCTGATTGTTTCTCTTGGTTACCTGTTCGATATAGCATGCATATAGATCTGGACTATGTCAAAGCTCGTTTGCTCTCATATGTATTACTGGGGTACTATTTCACGCATGGATGTATTTAAAGCTCTCTTTTGCTATGCACTTGTTTTCGATTCATATTATACTTTCCATCCAACGAATTATATTGGGTTCCGAATGTGATGCATGTAGAGGCTGGGGCATTAAGCTTTAAAACGAGAGGACTGTACGATATGATGGGGGTATCGTGTGGTAATAATATGTGCGGGGGAGTGGTGTACAATTGAGGGCATGATATGTAAAGAGGTCTAGAGATAAAAAAAAATGATAGTGTTACGCTTTCAAACGGTGTAATATCGACATATGCTTGGAGGTCCCATGGTCCGGCTCGACGGGATAGTGACCCGAAGCCGAAACGAGGGACTGCAGGCGAGAGGTCTTGCCCATAGTTTGAGGAGGAACATAGGAAGTAGGAGAAGTAGTCAAGGTTATAGAAGCTCCGAAGTCTAGAGCGGGTAATTTTTGAATATCGGGAAGGGTAATAGGTTCCTCGGGGACATCTGGGGCGCTGCGAGTTCGACGGTGGATGGAGCCTTTGGCCCAGCGTCTAATCGAACTAGGTGCGCGTCTTTTGGAGGGGTTTTTCCCGTTACTTGACGCCCGCGAGCTACCCAACGAAATTGGGGAGGACGAGCGCGACTGGAAAAGTTCCATAACGCCAGTGACCAGTGAACGTGAGCTTTTCATAGGTGACTTGCCCTCGGTTGATCGATGACTATGGTTGTAGCCAAAGAAGGAACTACGGCTACTCTTGGGAGAGGAACCAAACTGCGCCGAGGGAGTCGTAAATGTAGGAGAAAAGGGTGACGGCAGACCTGATGAAAGGCTGTTAGAGACAGATGATCGATGATCAGAATCTGACATGAGAGTGATATTAAGAGCTTGGGGTTGCTTCCTGGATGTCGTGGATTGCCCTGAAGATGACGACTTCTTGCTCGACGGTAAGTCAGGTTTATCGATGAGACTTTTCCGACGTAGAACCCGAACGCTTTCGTGCCTAGTCAAGCGACTCTTTGCCATACCAGCCATACTGAGCCCCGACTGTGAACGCACGAAGCCAGAGCGAGTGGCTTTGGGTGCCTGGAATAGCTCTTCATCTTTGACGGATGCGTATGACCGGGCCGTCAAGCAAAGCTGGGAAATGACATCCTGAAGGCCTTGGTCAACTCTCGAACGTGCGGAGGCAGAAGATCGGCGAATGACGATAGTTTCGGAGTCCGATGTCATAGGAGAGAAGATCCCCTTCACAGATGCTGTGGACGATCTGCGGCTCGGCGGATCGGGCTCTTGCCTCCAAGCGAATTCTTGGCGGGGAGACTTTCTCTGCTTCACCTCAGTCTCGACGGTAGTGAAGAGCAAGTCTAGTCCACGGTCTGTGCTGTTGTTTGCGAGTTCTGGGATGGACTGGATCGTGGGTAGGGCATTGACCAGCTCAAAAGGACCATCATCAAGGGTCGAGGGAATGAGCTCCCCCTTGCAGTCGAATCGGAGGCTAGACGTGGGTTCGTTGATCCAAGATGGGATGTGGTTACGTGACTCGCGAATGTAGTTGAGCCATGCCTCCTTCTCGCGCTGACAGGCAGGGGCTAGTTCGAACCTATGGTCCTTGGAAGACAAGCGGAATGAACAGGCCAGCATAGCTGAGTAGGGGTCCAGTCCATGAGTTCATAGAGGAGATCAGTGAAAGCGACGGAAACGCACCATCGACCTCGTCAACATCACAGACCTCGAAATCAGCAAGTGAGAACCAGTGTTTAGGCTCGTACACTTTGCCTTTCAAGACCTTTACGAGGATGAGATAGCCGCCGAGGTACAGGAATGCGCCCATGTATTTCGCTGTTATATGAGACCCGTAGGGTTTGCCGGCATGGTCGTGGATAACATCCAGAGATCCAGCCAGGAGGCAGGTGCCGAGCGAAGATATGAAGGGCTGTGTCAAAGTCTGGAACGCAGTATAGATAGACGACATTTGGGATAAGGCGGGACTGGCAAGAGAGATGCGCGAAGCAATGAGAGCAGACTGAATCGCGACGTCCTGTCGGTGGCGGGCTTCATCGACAGCACTAGCCACGTGCCGCATGGCTTGTGTTGCACTCTCCACGACGACCACGACATCCGACCGGAGATGAGGAGAAAAGAGTGCACGCAAGGATTTACTGGGTTTCAGTTGCTCGAGGATCAGGGGATATTTGCATATTCGCTGCACTGGCTTGATCATATAGTCAATAAAGGCTAAACGCGGACCGCTCTTCTCCCTCGACAAACCCTCTGTCGGAAAAACGAGGACGTCCCTCTGCGGTAGATTACTAGCACGGGAACGCAGGGTCCGCACGGCACCCTCTATAGATGACATAGACGCGGAACGACTCCTCTCCTTGTACTGGGCAATCGCAGAGACAACAGGGGCGTGAGTAGGGTTCACCTCTTCAGGGACAATCGTCTCCGAACGATCGGAAACCGCGCCGGTACATAGCTCCAACTCACTGACGAGAGATGAACAACGTTGTTCGAAAGCATCCCATTCGAGAGGATGCTGTGAAGAGACCTTTCGTACAAGGTCGAGGGCTTCCGGGTGCCCGGCGCAGAAGGTCTGGTAAGAAGCGAACCGCGAAGACTAGAGCGTCTTCAGAACCCAATTATCAAATATATATAGATTAGATAGACACACCTCCACAGCAAATTTGGTCGAGACGACACGAATCGCAGCATCAGTATTCTGCATAGCTTCGCCCTTGGTATCCTCTGCTGAGTCGCCTGAACGGTGGTACGCGTCCATCGGAAAACCAAGTGGTGACATTTCTATGCGAAGCTCCCGGACAAACTGTTCATGGAGTTGAAGTATCTCTTCCGCATTGCGCGTCAGCACCTCCACCTCGTGGTTGGTAAACAGGTATCGTGGGGAGATTTTGGGTAGCTCCCTTGTCTGGGACGAGCTCAAGGACAGAGATGCCGAGTCTGACAGTCCTGCAGAGGAGAGTGAAACGGTAGCCGGATGAATGTGAGCGTAAGAATGAGCCCATGTAGTTGACGTGAATGACGAGGAAGCGCGAGCAAATGGCGTAGAGGGTGGTGGACGGCATATCAGGGTTGGAAGGATACGGAGATAGACCTGAACAAACGTGCGAGTTAGACGTAATCGCGCGCAGTAGTCAGGGAAAAACACGGACCGTGACCAACGCACGCAAGTCCAAAAGATACCCGACCTCGGTGTCAAGAAGTTCTTTGAGCGCGTGATACTTCCGGAGGTCGTCCTTGGCCTTCTCAGAATGCCTGGACTCGTCCGAATCATTATCGCTCCAGCTTCCTTCAATGCTGAGGTCCTCGTTCATCTGTTCGGGGCTGGCGGTCAGGCGATGACTAGATTCCTCGGTGTCTGTGCAGGCATCGTTGGGAATGTGAAAGAGTGGCTTGGAGCGGTGTGGTAACGGTGGCTTCATAGTCGTCGCGTCTCTCGTCGCTGGGACGAAAGTTCCTGGGAAAGTGGTAACATCCACCAAGCTGTCGTGACTATATGGTTGGTGGGAGTGAGAGGAGGAAAGACGCTGCGGCATTAAAGGAACGGAATTACACCGTTTCATAAAATAACCAAACTCATGTGGAGGGCTCGAGGCAGGAAATGAGGCAGATGGTAAAAGAGGAGACGTTCGGCGTGTTGAACAGGTGACTGTGACGGAGCGTCTAACCATCTTGGGAGGTGGCGTTGGCGGCGTCGATATCCACGTGGGAGGAGATACGCGAAGAGATAAAGCCGTAGGCGAACTAGGTGCCGTGGTATAGTCCTGAATAAGATATTCTTCTGACCGGAATTCAGGGGAATTAGAAGTGGTGGGAGTGCATATGGGCGAGGCGGAGATCGATGGCAGGGGCGAAAAGCCTCCTATAGTAAACTTGCGAGGACTGTCCGGGCATCCCGGAAGTGACGTGCCCACAAGATGTCGTCGGGCGTTCATTCGGCGCGAGAGGATGCTCGGACCAGTAACTCCGGTCTGTCGACAGCCCAAGTCAAGGAAATCCGGGGAGGATGCTACTAGGTAATCCATTCCAGCTGCGTATTTTCTGTCGCCTCGGGGAGTGAACGAGACCTGCCAACTGCGGTGAGTTGAAAAGGGGGTTTCTATATGAACGGAGTTAGTCTGTGTTAGAGGAATAGAAGGGGAAGGCATGACACGCCTAGTGAGGAGGACAGGGAGCACGTTGACCGCAGGGATCTAGAGCTGTGGGGTATGGCGGCGTACCAGACTATACAGGAAACGCGTGGACAGCGAATGGCGCACGTTATAAACTCGTCGATCTCAGACTACGTCGGTGGCGGAGATCTCAGTTTCTTGTTCCGCCTCAAACCACTGTTAGAAAATGGAATGGAAAGGAGAATGTCGGTCTCTGTTGACCTTTGCCCACGTATGCAGTGTTTGCCTCGTCAACGCATGGGTAGTTGGTATTCGACGACGGCTTTTTGGATCCATCAATTGAAATTGTAGCATCAATATTTATTACATCAACGTCACTTTCAGATACGCGATGGCCCCTAATGCACGACCTCTCCACGCCGCCGGGCACGATCCAAAACAACTCATGCTTGAACAGGCAAGCCTGTCTGTCTGAGACAGTTGCATCTTCGCACTGTCCATCGTCATCTTGTGTATGTGGGGGAAGGGATCCATATAAAAATATTGGACCGCGTCACCCATCAAATCTTGCTAGACTGAGGTACGAATGACGACATTAACCTACGGCCGAGGCACAAGATTCATTTGCAAGTTTGCTCCAAAAGCAGAGACCCATCCAATACTGTACTAATGGCCTCAGTAACCCCTCTTAAGACGTTGGTGCTCGCTCTGACTCACCGAATACAACGATGAGCTCAAGACTTGCTAATAGAGATCGAGTTTGTCGTCAGATCGGGCCGTGAAGGGAATATTCTTGGCTTCGGCATCCCGCAGGCGTTGCTCTTCCTTGTCCAAAAACCTGCGAAGCCCAGCCACATTGCTGCCGCTAAATACCCGGAAAGCCGCTTTCTGATCACTGTCGCAAGTCTATCCACAACTGTCAGCCCCAGCTGTGCTTCCATACAATCAGGAAGACATACTTACTGGTGGTGGAGCGTCCGAGAAGCGCTCTATGCCCTTCCTCCTGAACGAGGGGATACCTGTTGCGGTAAGATACTGCAGGTCCCGTCGCTTCCTAAGTAGCAGGTACAAAGCTTCTAGCGAAAGGCGATCGCAATATGACAGGTGGAGACGCTCTAAACAGTTCGCGTGCTCCGCAAGGGAAAAGATGGCGATGTCGGTAAGTTTTTGCACTCTCACCAAGCTTAACCGGCGGAGACTCTTCAGCGCGGCAAACTCAAACACTGACATGTCTGTCAGGTTACGGCAGACTTTTTAAAATAAAAGAATTGGGTTCAAAATAGCTCCGAGCATCATTAACTTGTTGGACTTACACGCTACGTCCACGCATCTAAGATTCCAGCACGATCGGGCAACCTGGACAACTGCACGGTCTGTGATTTTGGAGACGTGTGCGAGCATTAGGACGTCAAGATGCTCGCCGAGCTTGCAGATAGACTCCAGAGCCCGGTCCGTGAGCTTGGCGCACCCAGACAGGATCAAAGTTTGTATCTTTGGCGCATGTGTCACGATTCCTTCTACTGCCTCATCGGTGATTTTACAGGATGTTAGATCCAGGATCCGCAGATTTTCCGCAGAGTGTCGAAGGAAGAGGGGAGGCAGCTTATCTAGCCATGTGATGGGTCGCGGTGGCAAGGGCTTCTCGTCTTCGCTGTTGAGTAACTCGTCCCCCAAACTTGATGGAAAGGCTTTATCTGTTAGGAGGGGACAGCGGGCCAACCGAAGGGTGCGTAACTTTCTGCTCCGATTGAGTATGAACAGTATATTTCCGTTTCGCTGGTTTGCTCACCTGGAGAACGACCATACGTCTCTCACCGATAAGGGCGTCAGCAGAGGAAGATCACATAATTCGAGCTCAATGAGACGAGAGCAAGTCTTGGCGATAGCGGAGACCGCAGGGTCTGTGATTCCAATTACCCCGTTCAGTTGGATCCATTGGAGGGGCAGGGATTTGGTCGTCAGTTCGAGGACACCAACGTCTGTTACTTGGTCGCATCCGGTCAGATTTATGCCCTGGAGGTTTATTGCCTGCTCAGCGAGAATAACAATCGCCCGGTCGGTTACGCTTGATACGCCGGATAGAACAACACTTTCGAGATGAGGACAGGCACCGAGGGTATCCGCGAGTTGCTCGTCTGTTATAGGTGGTTCAGTCGATCTGTGCAGCGCAAGGTGTCGAACACGGCGGTATTCGTCCTCTGTAGGCAGACGGTCAATGATTGTAATCATGTCCTCATGGAATGATGATCCGTCGTCGGTGTCCATTTCTGAGTACATTTTAAGTTTGAAGAGGGTGTAAGGTGGAGTTACTGGACGTCACACTGCGGCTATGTAATTTTCAGTATCTCTTCATGGTCTTGGGCAAGCTAGAAAGAAATACATGGTAGGCCGGTCGCAACTCCTGCAAGTTGCAGAGGAAATTGATCTTCCTCGTCCGCATGAGCGCCGGAAGAAAGTGTACATCACGTCATCGTGACTTTCGCGGCAACCACCATGTCTTCGTCGGCATCCACGACCTCCACACGCACAGCCCGACCCATCCCTTCAGCTCCCATCCAGCCGCCACCGCCAGACTCTGCTAGTCGTATACCAGTAACCCCGGCTGTTCTTCGCTCGATCTTTGCCTCCTCGCGCACTCCACATGAGGAACGTTCAATATCTCGCATCGCTTTCTTCAGGTGAGCTCAACGTTGCCCCTTGTAACTACAAACTTCAATTCTCCATCCCAGATTTGCTGGTTTTCTACTTAGTTGTGTCGGGATAAGCCTGGCTGCTGCGAGAGGTAGAGGGATCAAGACTGGGGCTGCTCTCCTCGGTGTGGTATAACTCGAGCATTCATTAAACAAAAATGTCAATCACACAAAGACCATCATAAATACAGACACTATAACGAGGCGTTCGTTGTCCGTTCAACTCGAGGCTTAAAAGATATCCACCACTTGGCGCTCAGCGGAAATTACACCAACGACTTTGCTGGAAAGATCGAAGGCACCGCCTCCCTCGTATGCGACCATGTCCCCAATATTAGAATCCTCGAGCTCGCGTATTCCTAGAAGCCTGGGCAGATTAGTGTAGGCAAGGGCATGCATATCTCCCTGGTTGAGTTTTCCGTTTGATTCAAGGACGGCCTTGAATGGCTTTGAGTTAGAACACGTTATTCTTCAAATGAGTTCACCCACCCATTGGATGTCAAATCGCATATTTCGGGCTTCACAGGCTTCGCTTACCCCGAGCGCTGCGACCACACCGTTTCGTAGAAGTTTCACCAGATTGGTTTCGCTCGTCAACGGAGGTCCGGGAAGGCTAGGTACTGGTTCAGTATGAGTAGTTGTAAATGAAGGGGAGTGCTCACATTCTGCGCTGGTCCCACGCCAGTGGGAAAGGTCTTGATGGCCGCAAAATGACACCCACATTAGCATCCCCTGTGATTGGTAAATACATGAATGCTATTGGGAATCAAGAAGAAAGTTGTCCATACCGATTTCTTTTGCAAGTAAGTGTGCCTCGGATGCGCCGCTGAAGACCATTCTCATAGTTGAACCAATCCTATCTTCCACCTCCAGCTTCATGATCAATAGCGACGCCATGACGTCAGCACTATCGACATCAATCACCAGTGGTACTACTCCCTGTTGCAAAGCAGTTAGTTTACAATACAACCGGGATAAAACTGTATACCTCTGACGCCTGCTTGAACCAAAACCCAGTCTCCTTGTCTTTGGTCTCCCAACCAAACAATAATCTCCTCAACGCCGCTATCTGTGTACTGACGCTGGGCCCCCCTCCAACCATAGGCATACTAGCCCGCCCCAGGCGTACGTGTAACGCAGCCACATCTTGGAGTATGGCTCCTTGTTCCATGGCATGGGCGGCGCCTGTGCGGAAAGCCACAGAAAGACCGGAAATCACATGTCCCGCTGTATAATCCAAGTAGTAGGGTTTGGCCAAAGACGAGGTAGCATGAGTGACACCAGAGCGATATGCCGTCCTTTTGTGGTTAGTTAAGACGTTGAGGTCCTAGGGAAAGTAATCATAAAAACCTACAATGCATTGCGGGTTCCAAACATCAGCGCGTCCATGGCCCTCATGATGGCACCGCTATCATCGAGGATATTGGGTACGTTGCCTGCAAATGCATCATAGGGTTTTCCATCACCTGTAGAGGCTTCTCCAGCAATCTCTTCTAGTCCCAAGGGCGAACCATAGGCCATAATTCCGGGAGCGATGGAACCACCCCGTAGGTCTACGACATTTGTGGTATCGGAGGTAGCAGCCAGACAAGCCGCTCCAAGGCATGTTATTTTCCCGTCCTCGACTACAACCACACCCATTTCTTTCTCGGAATTCGCAGTGAAGTTCGCCTGGATCTGACCGCCCTGTCCTCTCATCCAAACCGATTTGACATTAGAGAAGATGGTTATGTCTTTCTTGGGCTTGCCCTGGAGAGGAGGTAGACCATCCCACATAAGAGTTTCTTTACGTTCTTTGTCCCAGTTTGGCACATCTGGTGGCTGCCTCCACTGGTCGGCTTCTTTGCCTTTTCCCACTTCGATATCGGGGGGAGGTTCATCGGTCTTAGGAGGCACGGGGATTTGCAAAATTCCATCAATCCATACTTTCACAGGGGTGGCTCCCAGTTGCAGAGGATGGGAATCCCAAAGAACCACATCGGCGTCGGCACCTTCTTTGAGAAATCCTATCCGATGGGAGAGTCCCGCTATGGTTGCTGGGGTAGAGGTGACCGAAGCGAGAGATAAATTAGCCGGGAGGCCGAAGTAGTGGGCCTGTTGCGCTTCATATAAAAGATATCGAGAATTCATGACTGGATGGTCAGACTATTCATGGAACTCAGTCATCATGGAAATCAAGTTAAGCAAGAAGATTACCTTCATCACGACGGGAATACCAGCATCAGCAAGAACTCGTGGCGCGAACTCGGACCCTCTGAAGGATTCGCGTTTGTAGCTGAGATGGTAAATTGAGGACGGTCATGTGTAAACGAACCGAGAAAAGTCTAACCGGTAATAAGTTGCGAAGAGGGCAACTCCAGGAGTGCCTCCCCATGTTTTCTTTAGGAGTCCTGGAACCAGGAATGCTTCGGAAGCATGGTGGAAGGAGGCGATCGGGAATTTGAATTCATTACTCAACTGCCCAGGAAAATAGTGAGACACCATTCTCGTTCGCGGAGACGAAATTCGGATTGCATAATACTTACACGAACTATGTCGTCGAGGTCCACAACCTCATAGCAGTGGTTTGATATCTGCACAGATTATTGGTGAGTGTGAGAAGATCGCAGAATCAGGGTCTGAGCTACCTTGACTCGTCCTCGAAGTACGTCAATCAATGCCTCCCATTTGAGATTTTCAGGAAATTGCGCGCCGGCAGACTCCCACAAGCCCGCCTCCGCTTTAGCACAAAACTCATCTTGTTGAACCATGATTTTGCGCGCTTCATTATAGGCAGACCGCAAAGCCCACACGGAGTCCATGCGTGTTCCATATGCGCGCAGGTTTTCCCCACATGCTTGTCTGCAATGTACTCGCTCAGAAATAGAACATAGTTGATGTCATATTGGGGCATACTTTAAGTGACGCCACCGAAGTACACCGTCTTTGGGTTTACTCCCTGTGAGGCTATGAGGGGGCTCAACAATCATTGAAGACGGAGAGCCTTCTGCAGTTTTACGAAGTTTGATCATGAATGCTTGCCCGCCTATCGAGCCATTTAGACAATGCGCAAGAGTTAGGAATACGAAAATAACCAACCAATTGCATTTGAACTACCGGGAAGTACCTGGGCAGAGGTCACGCCTCCCGCAATAGAAAGTTCGAAAGATTCGTCATGAGTGTTGAAACCATCGATGCTCCGGAGCCAGGGTACAACGGGTCCGTGAGGAGAATTATTGTCTATTGCGCCTGCGTAACACATAGACGGATGAACGACGAATACCCGAGTAATGTCGAGATGAACCAACCCTTCAGTAGGGGTACGCTCAATACGCCCATATGAGAATGCAGATCCACTGGAGAAAAGTGTCAGCTCTGAAATAACGGGGGTTGAAATATTTCCTACCAAGACCCGGGGTCACCCATGCTCCATTGGCATCAACCTCGACAATCTTGCTCGTCGCGCTTTCAATGAGATATCGCGGAACCTTCCCTATGCTCTGAATAACGCCCTTGTCGAGGAAGATATTTCCACGGATGACTTCACTCCCGTTTCTCTCCCCAGTGAAGATGAGCGCATTCTTGATCAACGTCGCATTCGTGCCTGGCTCATACCGATCGGATACCTCCCGAGACATAAAATCCCTTGAAGGCCCTGGTGTTGCACGCAAAGATGCGCATTGCGTGAGTATTTCTTGGGCGTTGATGGGCACGTTCTGGATTCTGGTCGACGGCGTGTAGAGAAGAGACGAAAATAATTTCGATGTCGATGCCCAGATTGTGAGCGTAGATGCTATCGCGAGCAGCAGCACGAGTGTAGGCAAGGATTTTCTTGAGAGGAGCGCAGACGGAGCCCGCCCCTTGGGTGAGTTACTCGCCATGATGGTGAGGAGCAGGAAAGACCTTGTTACGACTTTCCTACATGTACCATTACCATGTGCTGGTGCACACCGCAAGTGCGTGCCGTTCTTCGTGTCCTCTAAGACAATATCCGGGAATGAGGCCTCAATATGACCTCGTGCATTTCATAGAAACCGATGCAGTTCAGTGTTGGAGGATGTGGTGATGTCGCAAGTCCGAGTCGCGACGTATGACAGCTTGATCGATCTTGATCAATGTATAACTGTAGTCTAAACCAAATTTCACGATTGTAGATTTACATGCAGATATAGATATGTGCTGTTTAATCGGAGTAGTCATCGGAGGAGTCAGAGTCAGAGTCAGAGTCGCCGTTGTTTTCCACAGTTTCAGCAGAATTACTAGTATTTCCAGCTGTTCCAGGACCGGTACTTGATCCAGCAACACCCATGTTGTTCTCCTCCACAACTTCAGCGCTCGTTACTTTACGTTCCTTCCGTTTAATAGGCGGAGGTGCAGGCATCTGGGCTTTTTTAACCCTCAGGATGTCCATGATTTCTGCAGCAAAAATGTAAGAAGAACTTGGAGCGAAAGCCAATAAAATTCAGGCACCTGCATGTGTCATATCTTCATGGCCCTTGATGCTTCGCTTCATTGTTAACCACCGACGTTGAAGGGTGTGTGCACTCCACAAGTTCCATTGAGGGTCAGAAATCGTTTTCCAATCAATCTCACTGTCATCGCGAACGTTCAACGAGTCCACTCTGTAAAAAATCAGCCAAGTACATATGATGATGTATATGATGCGAACTTATGAACGAGGATGTATCCATCCTGTTGGTTCCATCGCGGTTTTCGTCCCTCGTTCTTAACAGTTTTACACAAAGCGTCCGTCCTACAGAAAGATCAGTGAGATTCTCTCGGTTAGTTCGAGGACGAGCGTGCCATTTTATTCTGCATTGTTGTCGACCACGCTTGCCTCCCATGAGCTCACTGACGCGGCCCCAAAATACATCGTTGTCGATATCCTTCCCCTGCTTGATGGTCATATCGGTTACAATTCGAATCAGTTGATCTTCTTCCGCCTTGGACCAAGGACCTAGTCATTATGAAAACAGTGGCACCCCATCTTTCGCAAAAGAACTGACCAGTCACCCGAACATGCCGATCGACAATATGGTTACGATACCGGTCACGACAATCGGAAGACATCCGTCCAACTTTAGCGCTGATCTTTTCCCATTGCTGTCCGAGAGCCATGACCGTCCTTAAAATTTGATATGAAGATGGTAGAAGCAACGCGATCTAACATATGATACGCACTGTTCAAGCATTGCATCTTCTGCCGGTGACCAGCTTCCCTGTTTTGCCAAGGGGTGGTGACTCCTGCGGACGTGATGATATACAGAGATGATCGGGCGTTGGGGGACCGCACTAGCTACGTTCCCGCGAAGTGTGAAGAGTCGATAACTAACTATATAATGGAATGACGCACTGATTTCTGACCAAAAAGCGTTGTCCCTATTCTTCTCCGATTTGGGGAAAATGAGTTCCATTAAATCGTCGTGAGAAAGGCCTTTCGTCTATGACGCTTTGATGTTAATCGGAGAGACTATTGAAAGTATGGCTTGAACTCGCAATTTTGTAATCCTCGATTGCAGCTTTAAGCTGTTGTTCTTCCATGGCAGAAAATTTTCCCTTCTTGTACACGAGTCCTGCAGTTCATGTTAGATATTTCTTTTGTTTACGGAAACACGAGAACGGACCTTCAGTCTTGACCATTTCAGCTAATTTTTGGGCATTCATCCACCTGTTTGCCAGGATATAGGCATGATCAGGAGTGGTGTGCTGCTCTGTGGGGGGTAGATGTAGCTGGAGTACTCGTCTGTGATGCATAGCTGCCTCAGCAGCTTCGGCCGCTTGTCCAAGACCCATAATTGCCCCAGACGGAACTGGAACCTGGCCTAGAGGTGTCAAGGTCGGCAGTCCTGCAGATCCGGGTTCACTGGATGCAGATGCCGCGTCCCCTAAAGTTTTAAGAACATTATTGATTTTGGACATATCCAAGGCTTGTAGTGCGCGCAAAACATCCTCGTTGGACCCAAAAGTCAGCTCGGAGAAAGGAAGGCTGGTCTGGGGAGGAAATACGGTTGGCGGAGGTGGCATAGGTGGCATGTAGGGCGGCGGCGCATAGCCATACGGCGGCATATACGGATAGACCATGTAATGCTGCTGAGAGGGATGAGGTACCATGTTTGGATCGAACTGAGGTTGGATCGGTGGCGGTTGGACATTATCCGGGGCAGAAATGGCGTCAGGAGAGTTGGTGGCAGCAGCCACGATCGCAGAGATCAATTCTGTGGCGGTCACTTCTTGCGTTTCGGGAGATAAAAGAGCTGGATCAATCTGGGGCTCGGTTTGACACTCCTGGTCTTTCTTTTTCTTCGACTTTTTTTGTTTGACGGGGTGTTCGTCAGACTGTTGGACGGGAGCAACGGGATCGACCACGATGTGTTCTTCGACTGTCTCCTCCTCTGCATGGCGCTTTTTCTTTTTCTTCTTCTTCTCTTTCACTTCCCCATCAACATCTGGCTCCTGGTCGTCATCTTCGCGGCGGCGTTTCCTCTTCTTTTTGTTCCTTGGAATTTCCGGGATCTTTGTGTCAGAGGCAGAGAGAGTAGAGTCGCCTGGACTGTGGGTCGCGATGTTACTTGTACTAGGAATTATGGACATTAGGGTGGGCAGTTGGGCGTCAAGAATAGTGCATGACACTGTGTCACAAGCTTCAAGGACCTGTCACACACCTACGCTCTTGAATTCCGCCCGCGGGAGCTCCTAGCATCAACATGTTCTGGGTTCCCAACGTCCTTATCAGATGTTCTCGCGTGCCACGAGGATTCCCGTCGCTTGTAAAATAATCTGCCTTTTTCCTTCTGTGCTAGGTCGACAGGGGATATTGGAGGTGTATATATTTGTTACTCAAGATCGTTGTCATCGTCTTCGAACCAACGATCCTCTGCCTCCCTCGCGTCTTCCTCATCCAAACATTCATCCCAGTCAACTGTGTCATAGTCGAAATGCTTTTAGGAAGCGTAAGGGCATCGTAAATCTGAGTAGTAGGACATGGCTTGCCTCAAGTAGTCCATATATCAATTGCTCTCGCACCAACCGTTCGAAGGAGGCTTTCAATTCCTCCAAACTCTCTTCTTCTCCGGGACCCACCATTTCATCACCGCTGCTCTCATCTTCTTCAGGAATAAAACGCTCAGTTGCTTCCCATTCTCTTTGTAACGTCCTAAGCCTATGTGCCTCACGGTCCTCCTCATAACCCCCTAAAAGACTCCCAAGTTTACCCACATGCCTTTTTGAGCCACGAAGAAAATCCCTATCTGCCCATGCTTTCTCATCTGCGCCTTCTTGGGATCCCAAGCGCTCGGCCCCTGGCCACAAGTTCGGCCATTGGGCCTTGGCGCTCTCGAAGTTGAGAGTTGAAGGATTTGCACTGACATATTTTAGCCTTCTATTTCGAATGACTGGTAAAACGGTGCGTTCTTTGGCGGAGGTAATGTAACTGAAATGCAGAAGTAGATGAGGCGGTAGTTGAGTGATGTGTTTGGTCAAGAATGAAATAGGGTCTTTTTCTGGAGAGGGATTGTATTCATCAGGCAATCCAAGATAAGAAAGCGATAGAGATCTGTCGAAGAGAGTTCGAGGCTGCGACGACATGACTACAAGTGTTATCTCAAGTAGTGTCACAGTGGCCATTCATCACATCACATGCATTTCGTGATTGTCACGTCGCAGGTTAAAATAATACCACCAATGATTAATGACTTTCCTCCCAATTCCCCTGCTTCTCTCTGTTACAGCTGCCTTAAATAATAGTCAAGAAAATGGAGGGAAGCAAAAGTAACAATTCGCATATCTCGTAAGTAGATCCACCGATCGACACATACACATCTGATACAGTGCCTCAGGTCCATGTCCGAAACCCCCGGAAAAAGTAATGAACATAGCTATATGCGGAGAACCCCCAAGACCAGACAGAAAGAGAATGGTCAAGCATGGTCGAATGGCCAGAACTTTCCTACCTCGACCGAGCAAGTGTCTACCCCGAGCACGCACCAACAACCATCTATCATGTCCCAGCGCCATAAGCAATCCCAGATATATACTTGCAGATGGGGTTGGTGCCGCCTCACATTTGATAATAAGAAAGACCGTGCTCAGCATGTCAAGAATGACCACGTCTTAACCGCGGTTCCTATTAGGCGGAAGGATGTCCCGATATATGTAAGAGCAGAAGAGGGCATCGGGGAAAGTCTGGGTATGTCAGATTTTGGACTCTCGTATCCTAGCCAAAGCGAAATTGGTGCAAGTAGCCAAAAGATGAGAGAAATCGATGGTGAGTGAGGAATTTTTCGTATTGATAAACTGGGTAACTAACAATGAAAATGCCGACACAGAACATTTGGACGAAGTAGAACCGTGCTCTTCACTCCTTTCACCTCCTGTATCAAGCCCTACGGCATTGCCACCTGAAATTTCGCAGCAAGAAGACAAATCACCTGCCCGGATGTCTTGCCGAGACACACCTCCAAGCAGAGGAAAGCGCCAATCCCTACCTTCATTGTTGCATAATTTTGTACAGTCTGACACTGAAGGCAAACACGCACACCCGTCATTTGCCTCCCTTTCCTCCCCTACAGGATATGCAGACGAGGACATGCTTATCGACCCTCCTACTCCCTGTTTCGATTCACTTGTAGCAAGTGCCATAGGCCATCCGATTGAACCAACTATTCCAAGACTGCCCTGCGTTACTGAACGATGTACAACCAGCATTTCCGAAAGTCCCCAGTCCTCGTCGTCGTCGACAGGCTCACACGACTCGGTGGTGCAACAACTCACGCAGAGCGCGGATATGGACTGCGACCAATTTATTCATGAACAGGTACCAGTTTCGGCGCACCCTCTGACTGGGACAGCTCCCGTTGTCATGAACCGTCGTACTCCATTACAAGCGACACCTGGCACTAGGCAATCATGGTACGAGACGGTTCCAACACACAGCAGCTTTGTATTTGGTGTTTGCGAATCGTCGACGCAGAAGCAGTACACAATTCAGCCATCGCAATCGCTGCCCTTACAACCACCGAACGCACCTGACTTGTGCTCTAGCCTGCTGGACTTTCCGGCCACACAATCGCCATTATTTGAAGGGAACACATACGATTCCCAAAGCCAGCCACAGGCTCACTCGCAAGCACCATCCCATTTTTCTCAGGAACACCTCGACTACGCGATACAGACCCAAGCCCCTTATCAGAGTCAGACTTTCAGTCAATGACTGGCTCTTATACGTCTCGTACTAGTCTCTTGAGTGTAGATTATTAATATTGCTTGGGCATATTGTAATGCTCGCGATATGGGTTGAAATCAGTTGGCATGTATACGTGCCCGATGCGGCGGCCTAGGTCTAACATACAACATCGGTAAATAAAAATCAGCAATGGACGTCTTCCGTTTCCACTATATCTTCACGCAAAAGCATCTCGATGCCCTCTTCAACCAGTAGCCAACCTGTTATCAAGCATACTGAACTACTTCTAGTGGTTTTCGTCCACGGCTTCAAAGGAACGGACCAGACTTTCGGCGACTTTCCTGATCGGCTTCAACACATCCTTGCGGAAACGACCTCGGATGTGAAGGCGGAGTGTCTAATATTTCCTGCATATGAGGTGCAGTATTCGTCTTGACTTGAAAGATAGTGTATATAAATGCAAATTTTAGACGAAGGGCGACCTTGTACGTTGCTTAGCTAGTCCATAGCCACTGGAAGTGACCTTTCTAGACTGAGGCTGTCATTCGTTTTGCGGACTGGCTCACCACCCTCACAGTTGAGAAAGAAGTGGCCTCAGGCGGTGGTTCTGGGAAGGCCAATATTGTACTCTGTGGGCACAGGTGTGCATGTTATCTTACCGGTCTATCTATAAGTTAATCATCCCGACGGCAGTATGGGCGGATTACTCATAGCCGACACACTCCTTGAATTCTACAACACCAGGCCAGACAAAACATGTCCCCTTTGGCCAAAGATTATCGCCTGCATCGCCTTTGACACTCCTGCAAGATAGTTTCTATTTGCGTCAAGGTCTGCGCGCTGATCGTGGCCTGCAGTATCTCGGAATACACCCACACGTCTTCAAGAATAGCGTCACAAAGGCTGCGGAATATGCGTCTGCGGCGCAGACAGTCGGTTCCACCATTTTTGGCGCGTTTGCCGGCTTTGGTGCAAAAAAGGCCGCCACACCTGCCAGGTCGCCTGCACCAGCCGCAGGGCCCACTCCAGCTGCGGGTTCTGGTTGGGCGACAGCCGCATATGCCGTTGGCGGTGCCCTATTGGCTGGTGCCGCTGCAGGGAGTGCCTATTACAAGCGAGAGGAGATCGGCACCAGTTTCACATGGGCTACGGACCATATGAAGTACATCAGCAATTTGTGGGATGAATCGGCTTTAACGCACCGCGTCGAGTCATTGATGAGTATGGAAAAGCAGGCTGGAGTGGCATTCAGAGTGTGAGTGGGTCAATCCATCAAGGCCCGAATAGTTTTACTTAACTGTCTCCAGATTTTACACATATATTCCTCCCAAACCCCCATTTAGTGAAGCTCGGATGTTCATCGTCCTTCCCAAACGCGTTTCGCCACAGTTTCCTTATTTCTTGCGGGCAAACAACAGTCTAGCACCAGACGAATTGCAAGCACACACTGGGATGTTTGGGGCTAAAACCAACGATGGGTATTACGGTTTGGGCCTCGCTACCGCTAAACTTATCAGAGAGTCGCTCCAATCAGCGAGGCAGTTCTCATCCCCTTTGGCAAACGTTTCAGACAAGGAGAAGGCTGAAAGCCGCCGATCCCTGGCACCATCCATATAGATTTACACTAGATTTCCACTCATACCTCGTAATTAGCTAATTTTGTTGTAAGAAGAGCTTGGCACATAATGATAGCCTGACTACCCTTTCAAAGAAAGTTGCATCGAGTATGCGTCTTCTCCGTCGGCATCTAGTTGTGACTGTATGGAATAGACGGACAAGAAAAGAGGCAGCAGGACGCACAATAACCCTTTTCAATTTCTTTAACAGTGAACCCGAGACTATCCCGGTATAATCCCAACGCCGCTCGATTTGATTTTCTGACGTGCAAAGACACGAAAGAGGCTTGATATATCTCCGACATAGCTTCCTCTATGAAAAGCATGATTAGGGGGGCGAGAAAAACCTTGAGTGTCGAGAGAGATACTCACGAGATTGCACCATAAGCTTCTTCGCGAGACCTAATCGTCGATACGACCGGAGAACTGATATCGAAGTAACATGTCCATGTGGTGGATCGCCCTCCTTGGTCTCTTCTTCCCTATATCCCAACTCGTCGCGTCAGGATAACCGGTATGTTTTAGTCGGGGTGTTACATTTTGGCAAGGATGTATCCAACAATTCTACCCTTATTATCTTCTGCAACATAGGAAAGTGATGGCCAGGTCATTGCATGATAGAGGTCTGCAAAGGTTTGAAGGTTTTCAAGTTGTAGTATATAGCATTTGGTGCAGAGCACGCACAATACTTCATGGTGTAGTTTTCTGGTAAATTCTGGAGGTTGCAGGTCTGCATGCCCGACAGGTCTTCTACCTAATTGTTTTTTGATATTAAGCCATACATCTAGATACGAAAAGATTTACTAACCCGGACTGCGCGCACATTGACCATTTCAAGTAAGATGCAGAGGAAGGGTGAAGTGATTCCAGATTTATTTAGTCGATCATATCGATTAGTGACAGATAAGTACGTAGTGTTTGTAAGCTATTGGAACATAAATACTAAGGCAGAAATGGGTTGTTATCTATTACATAGCGAGGCACGAGCGAAGGGTTAGATAGATGTCTTTGAATGCGCGTCGGGTGCCGAATAAGAAACCTCTTCTCCAGCCACCTCGACGACCACGCAACAGAGAGCTGGTCATCGCGACGGCAGCTTCCTTTATTTTTCCTCTCAGCCTTCCTTCAGAGTCTCGAACTAAGCATATTGCTCCCCAATATAACCTTCAAAACAAGTGTCAAAAAACATCTTGGACATGGCTGAGCAGATTGAGAGGGACCCAAGCCTTGAAATATGCCCCGACTTCTCTTCCCAGCATTACGAGCCAATGCGTAGGCTCATGAGGAATGCAGGGTCCTCGGATGAGGAGGCTGCAGAGGCCATGAAACAGGCCTGGGAGCAGCAGAACCTGGAAAGACGTGAAGCATGGCAGGTTCAGCAGGAAAACAGGAGGCTGGAAAGGGAACCCACACCTGACCCAGGACCAGGACCAGAGCAGGCACCAGGACCAGCGAGACAGGCTGCACCTGAGCCAGAGCAAGAAGCGCTACCAACTGTGGTAACAAAGACAAAGGAAGTGCCAAAGATGGGTGAGATCAGAGAGGACATGGCAGTAGAGGACTTCCTGGAAGCGTGACCCTCTTCGTATGCCCTGACAAAGATAGGGAATGGCGAATACGTTGAGCTCTGGTACTTCTCTCCGGAAGGTTGCGCTGATGCCCAACGGTCAACAAGAACTGATGCCGATGACACCTATGGGATTAGCAGGATGGTAGAAATGGTAACCCTGCACTCGGTAGCCTCAGTACAGGCCTCGAAGAGGGTAGTTCAGGATGCAGACATTACCTGGGACCAATTTTCCTTTGGATACAAGTCCTTCATCAAATACATCTCGAGGGCAGGATGGCCAGTAACACATGTGCAGGCCCTCCTCAAGTTTTTTGTTCAGCTAGAGAGCAGCCGCTACCTGCAGCGGCCAAACGGTCAAGCAACAGTGTTAACCTACCAAGCTCGAGTGCGGAGACAGTGGATGGATAACATCAAGGCCAACAACCCTGCAGAGGCGCCCATCTTCAACATTGCATGGATTAATGATCGGCTGATGCAAGAGATGCACGCCGAGTTGAAGGACAAGGCAGATGCCGCAATGCAACAGAAGGTT
>JABCKI010000079.1:0-43401 GCA_018282025.1 Sphagnurus paluster | reverse complement strand
GTAGAACTGAGGATTTAAGGCGGGAGGATTGGCGGGGAAGTTGTAGTCGGTTTGGACAGAGGTGGAGGCCATCGTGAGTTATCGAGTTCGAGTTTGTTGGTAGAATCAAACTTGTAAGAAACACACAACGATCGAGATAAGATAGAATGAGATAATCTTGAGATAAGCTTAAATCAGACGAGGTTTGAATGAACGAAGTGTGATTGATACACTGAGTTGATTCTACAATTGATACAAGTAAACTAGAGGGACTTTTATAAGTAAAGGAAATAGGAGAATGTCCGAGATATAAGTAGATTAGGAGATGTAGAATCAATGGAATAAGGATAAGTCTGAGATAAGTCTGAATAATGAGTATCATATGAATAAGTAAAGGGAATTTTTGTAAGACTATACGAGACAGGAGATCGGATTTCGGGATGTACTTAGCGATTCGTGACAGCAGTAAAAAAAGTCAGCAGTGTGACAGCACGCGCTGCTCCACACGTGATGTGACCATTATGAGTCGAGCTCCGCCCGGCACCAGGTCCATTGCGCCATACTGATCATACCGATGCCTTTGATTTTGCGACGTCCCAAGACCTTGTTGGCCAACGTTAACGTGAGGACCAACTCTTCGAAATTTTCTTAAAATCAACATTAGGGATATGGAGCGATATACATCTCCCGTTATTCTGGATGGGGGCCTCGTAAGCTATCCTGCATTTAACCCTACCGTTTTCTACTAATGGATGAACAGGGGACTACCTTAGAGGAACTGTTTCACATGAACATATCCAATTCGCCACTGTGGTCGGCTCAACAGATCTTGGACCATCCAGAAACTATTGTTGGTACACACTTGGCTTTCTTGCGGGCAGGAGCTCAAATCGTGTCGACTTCTACGTGCGTTCGAGTTCCATCTTCAATCCCTCTTACTCATTCCAGAGCTACAGATATCAGGCGTCTTCATCTACATTCAAGAGCGCAGGGTATACCGAAGCGCAGGCCAGGCATACCATGCTTGAATCTATCCGCCTCGCTGACAAGGCTCGGAAAGATTTCCTGGATGAAAAACGACAATCGCAGGGGGCACCAAAAATCGCTCTGTCACTTGGTCCATTCGGCGCAAGCCTCTCCCCAGCGCAGGAGTTTGACGGATATTATCCGCCCCCCTACGGACCCGTTGAATTTTCTGAGGAAGGGCACTTATACAATTGCTTCGACGAGGGCGACATGGAAGGCGAGCAGAAGTCAATCGAGGCACTGGCAAAATTCCATCTCGACAGACTACTCGTTTTCGCCCAAGATCGAGAAACTTGGGCCAAAGTCGACATTCTTGCCTTTGAGACGGTGCCACTAGTCCGGGAGGTCAAAGCCATCCGGAAAGCGATGCGCTCACTAGAGTCTATCTCAGCCGCAGAGGGTGCCACAGCCCCGAAGCCTTGGTGGATCTCATTTGTGCTCCCGAACGGCAAATGCCCTCAAACCCAGCGTCGTGGAGGCCCACGTCTCACTGTCGGCGACCTCGTCTCTGCGGCTTTAGTCTGGACACCTCGTGATGCGACAGATTTCGATGGCACGTCTGGCCCTCTTCCCACCCCCACGGCTGTCGGTATCAACTGCACCTCTCCGGAGCTGATTCCTGGACTTGTCACGGAAATCACCCTGGCGGTAGACAGCTTCCGAGCATCCCTTCCAACCTCACCATGGCTGGTACTCTATCCCAATGGCGGAGACGTTTACGATATCATTTCGAGGTCATGGATCCTAGCGTCAGAGGACAAAAAACACTCGTGGGCGGTCGATCTGAAGCAGACGGTGCATAGTGTTTCCCAAGACCACTCAGGTGTATGGGGCGGGTTTATCATTGGGGGATGTTGTAGGACGGGGCCTGATCTAATTTCTAGGCTCAAGGAGGAGCTCTCATCTTCCCATGCCTCTTCCCAAGCCAAGCTGTAGTCCCTCAATAAATGATGCGCTATAAAGCCACACCGTGTATGAATCGTGTATGTCCGGACACCTGTGTGTTCGCTCTTGAGTTCTCGTGCATGCTCAACGTCAACGGCTTTCTCTGAGCCTGGATGGGCAGTTTTCTGATATACATCTTTGGCTAACCCTTAATGTCACTAGTGTGCCTTGTGCTGCCGAATGTCAGGATCCTTGACAAGACTTTGACTCTCTAATCGCATAAAACCATCGTCGATAGTTCAAGTGGGCTAGTCCAAATCGCCCCTACCCCGCACGCTTTCTATCCCTTGAGTGAGTTTGTCTTGTGGTATGACGCGCGTTTTTCGAGCCAAACTAAATTTTATTAGGCGATGAAGAACTTCGCGACCCTATGGACTGCACTCGCCCTCTTCATATGCTACAGTATGGCGGCTTCCACCAAGGAGGCCTGCGCGTATCCACAGTGTTTCGTCGACAAGGACTGTCACTACAAACGATCGGGGCAGATCTGCTGTTATCATCGCGGGGTACGGCATGCTATTACATCCTAGTGGCAATAGCTTATGTCTTTATAGACTGCTGGAAAGGGTCCTGGCTTGTGTCTCTCGCAGGAACAGTGCGATGCTACAGTAAGTTAGGTTAACCCTTGCGGTTTCTGCGACTAATTATCGTTATCTGTATGTAATAGTGAGCAATTTGCAGAAGACGCGTCGCAAGGTGGCTAGCCTGCATACCTTGGCCTCGACCAAACCCAGCGCATGATGGGTACTTACTTTTGGCATATGGTGCTCTGCAATACTGTTCCGTCAGGCACGACCAGAGATAGTAAGGAGATAGCAATGTATTGATCTCACCTAAGTTCTGTCAAAGACCATTCATTCTCTGCTTGTTCTGAGGATAATAAGGAGAATAATATGAGCGCCATATGGGGACTCGGGTTAAATAAATACAATGGACCATACGCGTAGGGCTCGCGTACGACCACGTGCCGGCGTGTGTCGCCAAACCTATGTTCTTGTTTTGAAAAGCTGTAGATTCCCGTCCAAGCTTTCACCTACGAGTCCTCACAACTTTACTTGAATACAGGTCAAAATCTTCTCTTATTTATCACCTGAATCCCTATTCTGACCGCAATCACTAATTCCAGGCTCTTTTGTTGTTTTACGCCACGGAAACCGCAACAGTTGCCTTCGAAATTTCCCTTTGAAACCACAAGATCGTGACCAGCACTGGTCAAAGCTATTCTCTCGCCATCGGGGCTTGAAAGCGCGTCTTTGCTATAAAAGCTACACAAACCTCGGCGGCCCGTCTGACAACCGATACGCCCACACCCATACGCACCCTCTTTCCCCACGCCCACATACCCTTGAGCACTCCCCTCATCATGGACGAGGATTGGACCGAGAGCATGATGAACGAAGATGGCGATGGCATGGAGGAAACCCAACCCCAGACCCAGTCGACACAGCAGGCATCCCAGCAGCCCAACGCTGCCGTCGACTCTCATCTCTGGGGGTATCTCCAGCCATGCAACGCCAAAATCACCCGCATTGACTTCTGGAAGATCCACCCGCGCTACAACATCGGCCGCAACCCGGCAAACCAAGTCGTTCTGCCTGGGTTCAAAGTCAGTGAGTACACCATCTCCCGCTTTGGAGAAGTGCGCGGCGCTGACGGGGCACCACAGGCAACCAGCATTGCACGATCACTTGGGATGGATCAGAGGAGAACACGAACGTTGTTGTGCACGATCTGTCGAGCAACGGCACCTTTGTGAGTGTGATGCGTGATTGCAGTCATGGACAATGCTGAATCTGGCCTCCAGATCAACGGAAGCAAGATTGGACGTGGATTGACGCGTGTCCTACGCGAAGGAAACGAAATCGCATTCGGGACGACCGTGCCACAGCCCCAGAACGAGGGCAAAGAAGATTATCGTATGTTGTGCCACACTGTGATACTTTAAATTAGGCTCATGCTCATTGTAGGCTTTATCTACCGTCACGTCGCGGGCGGACCGCCCACTACGGGTCTTTACGCACACTATGACATCACGCAAGAACTGGGAAAGGGCTCTTTCGCGGTCGTCATGAAAGCCATCTGCCGCAAGACCGGACAATGGGTAGCGGTCAAGATGATCCAGGAGAGCCGGCATGGAATGCGTTCACCCGGGGAGCAACAGCAGAACCGCTCACGAAGCGACCTTTTCAACCGCGAGATCAGCATCCTCGGGCAACTCAAGCACCCTAACATTTGTGAACTAAAGGAGGTCTTCTTCCAGGATAACTCTAGCGATATAAGTGTGTTGTTTGATCTCCTTCTGCGCTCTTCCCTCAGCATGTCTCCCAGATCTCGTGTTGGAGCTTGTCGAGGGCGGAGACCTCTTGGATTATATCCTCACAAATAATGGCCTCAGTAAGTCCTTCCAAGTGTCAGATGGAGATCCAAAGTAAACTATCTCGCCTCCAGGTGAAGTCCGTGCTCAGCACATCACTTACCAACTCTGTGATGCACTTGCGGTACAGCCATGGCCACTCTCGCCATTAACTCTTTCTGATACCTAATCCTCAGTATATCCACTCCAAGAACGTCGCGCATCGCGATCTCAAGCCAGAGGTATGTAAAGTCCTTTTGGTTCACCCCGCTCGAAGTAAGCCTTTGTTTCACAGAATGTTCTCCTCACAAAGGACGACCCACCTATCGTCAAGGTTGCCGATTTCGGTCTCGCCAAGTTCGTCGACAGTCTAACAATGCTGAGAGTGAGTTGACATGCTGCTTCACGATATCTTTTATCTGACCATGTGCCAGACCATGTGCGGCACCCCAAGCTATCTAGCACCCGAGGTTGTCAGGCAGGAGAACAACGAGGGCTACGATAACCTCGTGGACAGCTGGAGCGTCGGAGTCATCGTCTTCTCTATGTACGTCGAACCCACCACCTTGTTGATTCATCGCCTGACATTGCCACAGGCTCACCAACGCCAGCCCCTTCATCGAGGACGAGAATCAGCGGGACATCCGCACCCGCGTGTCCGAGCGCACCGTCGACTGGGGATGCCTAATGAGCGTCGACGTCAGCGAGGACGGTACGCCCCCCTGTATGAGATCCGCACACCAGCCGCTGACTTTCCCTTTCCCCACAGCCCAAGACTTCATCCGCAACCTCCTTGAAGAGGACCCCCGGCGCCGGATGACGCTCACCGAGGCGCTCGACCACCCCTGGCTCAAGTCCTACACGCCCGTGTACGACAGCAACAACCGGCCTATAAACGGCGGCGGACTCGGCTCTGACTACTCCATGCTCTCCTCGGCGGACAGCGCAGGCAGTTTCCGCGGGTCCGTGAACGAGGGCTTCCAGAAGATGCAGCTGCAGTCCTCCCTGGTGGGGGCGGGCGCGTCGGGCAGCACGCTCGACATCCCCGGGTCCTTCCCCGGCCTCCCTGGTGCGCCTGGCCCCAGCGTGAAGCGTGAGCCCTCGCGGACGGCGCCGCTGCAGCGCGGGAGCCACCAGATCCTGCAGGCGGCGGAGGAGGGCAAGGCGATCGAGCCTTCGTTGGAGATGATCGCGCATGCTGCGGCACAGGAGCAGAAGGAGCAGCAGCAGGTGGCTGGGATGAGCAACGGTAATGGAACTGCGAACGGCAACGGCAACGCAAAAGGCCAGAACAAGCGTGTGTATTCGGAGCTCACGCCGCTGCCGGAGGAGGCGTCCGTCGACGGGACGGCGGGCGGGGGCGGGTCGAGCCCACTGAGCGAGGCGTCTACGCCAGGGCTCGTGAACAAGAAGGGCGCGCCGTCGGAGGACGACTTGGACTTGTTAAAGATGCCTGACGCTGGGAGCGGGGCGGGCCCTAGGGCGGGGCGAGTGACGCGAGGCAAAGGCAAGGCAGCCCCTTCGCCTGCGAAGAAAGCTAACCGTGGGCGTGCTGCAGCCAAGGCCGGGGAGAACGACGACGAGGTGCAGCCAAGACGGTCGTCGCGCCACCCGCAAAAGGTCGCGCGCCACGGCTGAACCCCGTGCCCGTGCGGGCTTTAAGCTTTGAGCTTGTGTTGTTGTTCTGGTTGTTGTAGTTGTATGCTTATATCGGGCCCTGCTTTCCTGCGTTGCTTTCCCTCCCACACCCATACCGTTCCTGTCTCCCCCTCGCTCGTTCCATGTCCAAGTTCAGTTCTCGTACTCGTACTCGTTTCTCATAGTCCATCAATGCCATCGACACCCATCTACCCCGCCCGCGTTATATTTACAAGATCTACAGCACTCTATTACCTTTTCTACTTTTTACTCTTTACTTTTTTGTAACACCTGGGAATGTGTCTTTACGGTTACAGTACTAGTTACTCACACGGACATGGAAGGCGACTGAATATACTTGAATGCCAATGCCAATGCCCATGCGAACTCGAACTCGAAGTCTGAGTGCCACCAACCGATCCTGATCCTGAGGCCTGATCATTAGGCCTCATCGACATCCTTATCGCAGCGCGCGTACGCCACCTGTTCGATAGGCTTAGGATTCCGAAGAGAACCTGGACGCGGGCCAACCTCAGGCTGGCTAGCGCTAGCACTTGCTTGACTTGCCTACCTGGCGCCTGGCGACCAGTGGCGTTTAAATTTGCGCCCAGTACCATCGCTGATCAGGGTCCAGCACTGAGTACTGAGCACTGAGCACTGAGCACACTGTACGGCAAGTGCCACCAAGATCACTGCCGAATTCAAAGCACAAATTCAAAGATGCAAAAACTTGAAATTATCTATGTACAATAGTCATATCGATATACGTGCAGGGCAATAGGGTATATATGGCATAGATACTGAAAAAAGAAGGAAAGAGGAAAGGAGGAAAGGAGGAAAGAAGGGTGGGGGATACAGTAAGTTACAGTATATATATACAGGGGCATAAGGGACATGCGCACATGCGTGCGCGTGCGCGTGGTGGGGTCATACACATAACACGTAACACGTAATGCATGGTGCATGTGCATAGTGGGTAGTGGGTAGCGCATATGCATGTATGTGTGCATGTATGCATGTCGTCAAGAATAACTAGAGCAAGAGCAGGAGCAAGAACGGGAAGCGGGACTGGTAAGAAGAAAAAAAGAAAGCGCGGAAAGCAAAAAAAAAGCAAGCAGAGCACACGTAGAAAGCAGAAAGCAGGGTGACAGAGCAGAAGCAGAAAAAACGAGCGACGAACAACGACAACGACAACGACATGGGCGTCGTCGTCGTCTTTCTACAGCCCACGTTTTGGAGCCGGCAGTGGCAGCGACTCACGCCCGGAACACAAAACCAACCAACGCAGACCCAAACCCAAAACCCAAACCCAAAAACCGCGCACCGAGGACATACATGCATGCCCACGCACGCACAGTACCAACCTACTCTACGGCCTTGGAGCGCCGGCCAAGCCTGACCTTGGGCCCCGCCGCGTTCAGATTCGCCGCCGCCCCATGCCCATGTGCGAGCCCGTGCGCAAGTACATGAGCTTTCTTCTTACGCATCCCGCGGCGGCTCTCATGCGGGTACTCGCATTTGAGCGCGCGTCGCTGGCATTGGCTAATAGTAACAGGCGAGAAGCAAGGGCAAGTCAGCGATAGGTCTCGTGATAGGGTGATAGCGAGCAAAAACGAATCAGTGTCGTTATATATTATATAACTTATAAGCCTCTGTGATCACATCGGCGCGGCAGCCCTGGGCCCGGGGCCCTGGACGCGTGTCCTCGTGGCGTATGCAGAACTGCGTTCCGAGTCGCCGCGAGGACATAGTGCGCGCGGATCGTCGCCTGGCCCGATTTAGGCATAGGCATAGGCGTAGACGTAGGCGGGGGCGTAGGTGCTAGGCATAGGCATAGGTATGTGCAAAGCACAGGGGCACGGCCAAGGACGCCCGCACAGACCCATTTGGTACGCGATACACGTGCGATACGAAGAGAGCCACGCCCAAAAGAGACAGGAAGGAAGAGGGAGAGGAAGAGAGAGAGAAAAAGAGCACTTACTTGCAGCTCTGGACTGTGCTCCCCGGATCCGCAGGCCCGCACGCGATCTTGCGGCCGCGGCAGAACAGACACGCGAGGGGTGGCTTTTTGCAGAGCGGGCGGCGGGAGGGCGGAAGCGGGCTGAGGCGGATGCCGCGCGGGGGCGGGGACGGCGCGCGTGTGTGAGTCTGGTTTTGGTCGTGGTGCAGAGGCCAGTTTGATCTTATCGTGGGGTAGTACGACTGTTGGTGGTGGTGGTGCGGGTGTGGACGGTGGTGGTCGAGATCGTGCTGGTGCAGGGGAGGGTATAGGGTATGTGGCTGCTGCGAGGACTGCGAAAAAGGCTCTGGTTTGATCGTCGTTTCGTCGTAATGAACTGGCAGTGGCGCTGCGTAGCCGAAATTAGGCTCGGGGTCGTGATGGGAGGTGGATGCGGTTGGGGAGGGCAGGTAGTCCATGAACGGCTCTGGCTTGACTGCTGGCTCTTGGGCGGAGCGATGCACAGTGGGAGCAGCAGTTGGAGTGACGGCCTGATTATTGTTGTTATTGTTGTTGGTGTGGGGTGGTGCGTCATGGGAGATGGTTTTGGTCAACCAGGCCGGGTACTCGTATTCATAGTGCAGCGCCAGGGAGGGCGAGCCAACATCAGCGACGCACGCAACCTGGCCATCGACATCGTAGTAGTAGCCCGTGCCATCGAGATAGGCGGGGGCGATGGTGTCGTAGTGCTGGGCAGCGTACCGTGCCTCGGGGAACGTCGCGTAGAAGAGCTCGTCCTCCTCGAGCTTCCACCTGGCGTACGCTGAGAGCGGCTCGGCGTGCATGGTGGACGGCTGGGGGAGGTCAGTGTAGGTGCGAGAGGCGCAGCGGCTGATGAAGAAGAGGCTCACCTGGGCCTGCGGGGCGACCTGCAATGGCGTGGCCGGTGGAGAGGGCTGCTGCTGCTGCTGCTGGCGGTGGGACGGGTTCATGGGAGAGGAGGGACCCTTTGGATGGGGAAGAGTGCTGGGTAGATGAGCTGGGATTGTGATTTAAGAAAAGAAGAAGACCCGAGAAGCTAAAGGCAAATCGGTGGATGCCACCCTATCTCGAGTCTTCCCCCACGCGCAAAGGTCACAGGACCAGCCTATACCATCTAATCAATGAAATCAACCAGATCTTCAAACGCAGATTCAACGCTTCTGTGCATATTATTTATTTCCTTTCTGTGTTTCTGCTGCGCTCGCTCCAGCAGTGCTTCAAATTCCACCTGTGGGAACCTGAGAGGGAGGCCCCCAGGGGCCAGGGCTGCACCATAAATTGCAATTTTAAATTTGGCACTTGCCTGTATTCATTTTTGGTTCCGCGCCAAACCGCCGGGCTCTCCACTGACACTGGCACTGGCACTCAGACTCGGACTCGGACGCGTGGTCCGCACCTGCGCACAAGGGGAAGCCCATGGGGCTCTCTAGCACATACTCACTCCTGCTCGGCAACATTCGCATTCGCATTAATATTCGTAACATCGGACACTATCCAACGCCCGGCGCATGCTAAAAAAATTTACGCAATGGTCGTTTAGACTCGCGTTTCAACGAGAGCGCGAGTGCCCCACGGGTTTGTGGCGCCCCCTCCCCCCAATTCAGCAACTGTAAAGCGTCCGTGGCTATTCACGTCATACCACCCAGGTGCATGTAAATCATTGTCTGTGGAATTAGATATTATGTATCAATGTATCCTGTATCTGTATCTCCCAGGGTTGTCCCAAGTAGTCAGCAAGTAAGCAAGTCGCGACCCAACCCAGTAATAGGCTCCTACTCCTGGGCCCTGGCTATTAATATCCATCCACAACGATCTCCAATCTCCCCCTCCAACTCCAAAGGCATCTGGTACAACACCGGCCGCCGCACCCCATCCCATCCTATCCTATTGTAATATTAATTTACTCACTCACTCACTCCCCTCCCTCCCTCACCCGCACCTGAGTCAGTGGTCTCCTGACCACCGATGTGCTCCCAAAATCGCCTCCGAGCCTCTCACCCCTGGATGTGCGCCCCCGGGGCTCTGGCGACGCACCTAACCCGCGAACACGCACCACGCACCACGCACCACGCACCGCCGCACACACCCCATACATATACTGTACATACAAACACGTCCAGCTCCGAATCACACGCAACGCTATGGATATAGCAAGTAATACCGTACACGCTACGCCTAATCGACACTCGGACTCGGAGCGAAACAGGTACGAACACACAACACACAAGCCCACATATTGCATTCCCGGTGTCCTAGTACGTAGTACGTATACTACAGATGACCACACCACCTGACATCATTATCATACGTGGCTTTTGCGTGGCGGGAACGCAACGGGCTCGCGCGTCCTCCCAGCTTCGCCATACGTAAGCGCGCCCACGTACGGCATCACGTTGTACTTGAGGGCGTAGTGCGCCGGGGGGACGTTCCTGGGGACGCGTGGTTGTTAGTGACGTATTCGTATTCGTATCTGACTTGTCCGCTGGGATAGGATGGGATGGGATGGTGAATGCAAGTGCAAGTGCATTTGCACAAAGCACAGTACACGAAGCACAGTCACAGTCCACAGTGCATGACGCGTAATTCTCAAACACTGCATCGATGTCGATGTGCCTGCCACGCAGTACCACGACGAGTGACAGCGAGAATCATAATCACAACGACAGCAACTGCAACCGTGAACGTGACAGGCGAAATGCTCGCACGACCAAACCAAAACACCAAAACACAAACGCGGAAAGATGAAAAAAAAATCATACGCACTTGAAACTAGCCGACACCTCCCGGAACATATACTTGTTCTTCCCGAGCACGCTCACCACCGCGTCCTCTTTACGCCGCACGATGCGGTCCCAGATCACCACTTCGTTCTTGACCTAGTGCACAAACGGAAACGGAAACAGAAACGGAAACACGTTAGCACGTAAGTACATCAACGCACAACACAAGCAACAGATTGAGGAGAGGGGGGGTGGCAATTGCCAATTATTATTGCTATTGTGGGCCCAGCCGCCCTTGATGTCAGATTCAGAAACGGACGAGTCGCATCCGCCTCCGCATCGATGAAGGGCCGCCAGTCGAGGCCAAGACCGTAGACCATAACCAGCGATCCGGCGGCTGCACGCGCGCGGCGCAGCCAAGGTAAAGGTACCCGATGCGAGCTGCCTGCAACACCGCGGCGTTGTACTGTACATACACCTGCACTGGCACATATTCATAGTGCAGGCCCAGAGTTCAAGGCCCCCAGGGCCGCGACGTATTTCATATGCGTTGCGGGCGCATAGAGTATATATAGAAAACGGGCAAGTGGAATGGCGGAATGACGGGAAAGGGAGTGGATGGATAAAGGAACGCAGAAATGAGGAGCAAGAAACGAGAAAGAAAACGACGCACCCCCTGGGTGTTGGTGTACTCCGCTTCGAGCGTGAGGAACAGCTGCTTCGTGTTCCAGTGGAACAGCGGCGTCAGGTCTGTCGTGGAGAGTCCATTTCAGAGTCAGAGTCCGGACTTCATGGTTGAGTGGGAAGTGGGATGTGGAATGCGTAGCGGAAGCGCAGAATGAAGTGTAGTGTATGAAATGTGAGAGTATGAGAGTTTGCGTGAGATGTATGAGCGTGTGAGTGGACGCGATCGGCGTTACGCAGTTCGCAGCACACAACTCGCAGCACGCAGTATGCGGTATGCGCAGAAGGTGGGGTGGGGGTGGGGGAGGCGAAGGGGAAGGGGAAGGGAAGACACACCTGCGGTGATGTTAAAATTCACAAACGCAAGGTCCTGTTTCTTCGATGCGTGCTTGCGCGGGATCCTATACACGCAAGACACCAAAAAAGGGGGGGGAAATCAAACGGGTGCCATCAGTATTTCAGTACTGTACACGCTGCCCGGATGGATATGCATGAACGATTTTGGTGCAGGGACGGGACGTACACTTTGACCGAGGTGATGTGCACCTCGCCCTTCGGGTCCGCCGTGAGCACGAGTGAGGAGAGCGCGATAGCCGCTAGGAGTGCCATCATGCAGGACGAGAGCAGCGCCGTGAGGTTGTTGAATCGCGAGTACAGATTATGCATTTTCGATATATGTTATAGCGTTAGGTCAAAAGAAGTCGGACAGACGGAGTTCTTGGTTTTCTGCGCGAGATGTGATTCAGAGGTCACTGGTTATCGGAATGCTGGATCCCAATGGTCGATAGTCGAGATGCGTGGCGAGTCGCGGTGACACGACAACACTGTCACTGCCACTGACGTCGGCGATGGTGTTTGCACCTGTCTGCCTGCACCCCCTGTCCAAAATCATTTCTTATTCAAAGTCCGCGAGCGCTGCCATTTTGGAGTTCTGTGGCTCGCAGCCATCAGGTTCCGAGTTTGTGGCACGATCTTGACATCTTCTTCTTCACTTGTACCTCAGGAACTGATATTTTATTTTATTTATTTCGTTTTTCAGGATATCGATTGACAAGTCACCAGTCACCCACCATATTAGAGAATCATGATACCGCCATCCACGACCAGCACTTGAAGTTGAGCTTCTGCACGCAGCGCCAGGCTACCGGCTCTACCGTCATTTGTGAGTTGTGATCTGTGGCTGTTGTCCTCTCCCAGCTCTGAGCACTGATCACGACTCGGAATGGACGCCTCGGGCTCCTCACCCTTGGGAATTCACTCAGTCCCAGCCTGCAATGGCGTGTACAAAGTACACAGTACATAGTACAGTGCATACCACACACTGCCTTGTATGTTCTAGAAAATATACCTCAGCTGTATGATATGCCTGCCTGCTCATAGTCAGAGTCAGAGCTCGATCCGAGCCACCGACGATACCTGCACACTACACACTGCCATGTATGTTCTAGAAAATCTGCCTCAGCTATACAATATGCCTGCCTGCTCACAGTCAGAAGTCAGAGCTCGATCCGAGCCACCGACGATACCTGCACACTACACACTGCTATGTATGTTCTAGAAAATTTGCCTCAGCTATACAATATGCCTGCCTGCTCACAGTCAGAGTCAGAGCTCGGTCCGGGCCACCGACGATCCCGAATCGCAAGGTACCTCCCATTCCGACTTCCGAGTCGCATATGATTGAAGAAACGCTGATGCCAGCCGGGGACAGTGATACACAGCAGTCAAAAGTTGAATGTAAGCGATCAGCATACTCTGACGAACTTCCTGTTTTTATATATGATATTTAGTATGAACGAAATTTCAAGTGTGTATGGTATCGTACATGAAATAACTATCGTTTTCAGCCTGGTTCCTGCATTTACCACTCCTTGATAGGCAACAGCTCGGTGAGCGCCAGCGTGGTTTTTGCGAGTATCGCATCTTCTCAAGATAGGCTCGAGGGTGCACAAATCGGGCTGATCTCTAATAATCTCTGCTATGAATGAAATAAGCGCCAAATTCGATAGCCATCTCGTCTGGGAGATAGATAACACTACTGATCATCGACATTTTTCAACTTTGCTAGATTCATAACATATCGGTGCTTGATTAAAAACAAGTTGAAGAGTGCAAGAGTGCAAGGTCCACACTCGCACGATATCCAAAGTCCGCGACTCTGATCAAATCTTTTCTGGAAGCAATTCGTGATGGAGCCTCCCCACACCCAGGAACTCTTATTTTTCGCATAAATAGGTTATCATATCATAATTAAATATAACGGCACGCACATGCGCGCTCGTCACTGCGCCGACCTCCCGGGCCAACCTTAATTGCTCCCTGTGACCCTTCACTCATTTACATACATACCTCTCCCCGTCCCAGAATAGCACATACACCTCAAAAAAATTCCCTTGTCGACTCTCCCGGTGTATCACGATCGGGGCATGATAATCAATCACGCGAGAAAACGTCGAGCGATCGTCGACACCAGGTGCCACGTCCCCCTGTCTGTAGAATTTTATGTATTGATTCGGCAAACCGCGCGCGCGTTCAATTATAATAAATCCATTGACAATGCGCTTCTTCCCTGGAGGGTATATTATATGCAGCGATACAGCGATATCAGGATCCAATGAATATACAGGCAAGCTCGTGAATTGCTTATCTGTATGTTCTGGCATGTCCTATGAAAAGCCGGTGACGCACGAGTGATTATCCGGAATCTGAATCACGAAATTGAATCACGATAAACGTTGGTGCATGCACGCTGCGAGCGCTCGAAGGCTGAAGCATCACGTCCCAGTATGACTAGTGACCATCTGAGATGCAGCTCGAATCTAGACCTCCGTTTACCGCCGGTATGAATTTGAAAAATACCGCGGCGCAGGTCCCAGTGGCAGTTCTACTCTGTTTCGAGAGCTGCTGTGGACGCCGCCGCATGGCCACCGAGGTTCTCGTCGAGGAAGGAGTTGCCAATAGTCGTCTAGTCGTGGCGGCCTGACACATGATGGCCGACGCGGCAGTGAGTTATGGTACTACCAAGTTCTCATGCTCTCGCCACAAATTAGGACTCCTGGGGTCGATCTCTCACTGTCCAGGGGGTCGACTCCGAGTCGGAGTAGGTTTAGACGAGAAAGGCATGGTGCTTTTTTGATGGCATCCAGGTGGCACCCAGCCACGCCACCCTGCTGCCAACCTAATCTAAGTAGTCCAAGCTACATGCTGTTTTCAACCAGTTTCTGATACACGATCCGAAACGCACAAATGAGATTGTAATTTATGCCTGTTGGCTGCGTATGGTAGTCATACTTACAGCATAGCGTGTACAGCACTGCGATTATGCACTCGTTAAAAAGGTCTATAATTATACTGGGTAATGCTATCCCCACACTGAGGTGCTTTAAATAGGAATACCCGGTCCACGATTTGTCGGTCCTGCGGCTACCTTGACAATGGGAACGAATATGCACGCACGTGTGTAAGATCTGTAGGACACGCCTCTATTTTACTATGGTATATGACAGCGAGTATTTACCAAGCAGCAGCAGCCGACGAGCATGCGATTGGTCGTGCAAAGCCTAAAGTGTCGGACAGGTCGTCGCCGACGCGCATCACCGGCCGTATTCGAGTGCTTCCGCCGCAACGCAGAGATTTTCTTTTGTGCTAGGAGGATACTGAAGCCTAGTAGATCTGTGCCGAAGCACTTTATGTATGCCGCGGCACTGTCATGTTTGCGTCGATAGATTCAAGTGAGATTCGAGTAATACGCAGTTACACCACGAGCAAGAAAAGACAAAAAGATACAGATACATGAGTCCGACATCGCCTTCAACCCTTCCAAGTTCTGACCTTCACTCAATCGGACTGAATGCCGATCGTTCGAATATCGCCCTCACGCTCCCGAGCGCGGATTCTGCTCTGCTTCATCCTTTGTATGCCGTCCATAATCGTCCTGATGTGGACGTCCACAGGGATGCTCGTCCCGGCAATGACAGGCGCCGACACCTTGCTTCTGAGGTCCTTCATCTGCGCCTGCATCGTCTTCAGATTCGCCAGCGCCTGCGCGACATGCAGCTTCGCCTCGTCAGTGTAGCACTCCAGGTTCGCAAGGAGCTCGAGGTTCGCCTTGAAGCGCGCGAGGTCGCGGCGGGAGCTGCCGAGGTGCGCCCACATCGACGCGAGCAGCTCGCCCTGCTCCACGTGGATCTGGATGTTCTCCCGCATGGCGAGGTCGCGGATCGCCTGCAGCCGCTCTTTCATGCGCTTCAGGTGGCCCTGGGAGCGCTGCGCGTGCTTGACGAGGTCGGTGAGGATCTTAGACTGCACCGTCATCGCTTCTTCGAAATTCTCGGTGATAACCTTGTCGGTGCTCTTCTTGGCTCGCCAGACCGCGAGCGAGGACATGACCCCGGGAGCAGCGGACTTGGTGTCTTCGATGGCGCGGAGGGCCCAGACGTTGATACCGAGTATGCTAACCGAGAAGAACGTCAGGATAAAGTATTTCGAAAGCTTGAAGAGAGATAAGCACCTGTCGATTGCACCCATGGCCTTTGCGTCGAGATCCTGGAGGCTGTCTCCGGCATCGACCGCGTCCTCGACGAAAATCTTCAACGCATGCGCTAGATGGTCCGCGGTCCTGAGGCTGCTGTATCGAACGGCTGTGATAAGATCGCTAGTCGCGAGCTCCGCCTTTGTGATCTGTATCGCCATCTCCGACGCGCCTGGTGTATCTCCGGCAAAAGTGTCGGCGATGGCGTTCTGCACCATCATGAGGCCAGGGAAATCCGCCCTTAGAGTTTGTCCAGGCTCTTGCGATGCTTCGATAACGATGTTATGAGGTGGGAATGAGAACTCATTGCAGAGATGCGGAATGCGGAGTTGTTTGATGGCACAAAGGGAGGCAGCGATGGGTTCTGGGATGATCCTAACTTGGAGGGCTTTGAAAATCGCCACTGGGACAGCGAGTAAGAAAAAAAGGAGCAGGGTTAGGGCTATTGTAGCCTTGAACAACCACCAGCACCATCCAGTAGCGTTCCCTTCTCGATGTGGAGGAGTATAATCGGGTACGAAGATTTGACTGGGTGAAGATTCTTCCTTTTCTGCAACAAAGTAAGGTAATTGCGCAGAGCAATTAAGCTGTTCTGGTTGAACCAAGATGGTAGACTCCGAGATTCCTTCGTCCTCGCTCACTGGCTTTTCGACTGTAGGAGGCTCTGGCAGGGCAGTGTTCTACAAATATTTGTAAGAACTAGATTTGATGCAGATACATAAAGGCATACCGATGCTGGCTGCAACACTAGTGGGCCTGCCTGGTGTATTTGGATCACTGCATAGGGTGTATGGAGATCGTCTGGTCGAGTAGGCAGCATCATCTTGGGGCAGATTAAAGTTCAAGTTCAAGCTATCCTTCCGTGGAATTACTTCCAGGTTGCTTTTGAAGAAGCCATTTCAAAGACAAAGAAGAGCGAAGGCGCAAGGAGACAAAGAGCTTGATCTTCAACGGAGAAGAGGATGGCAACAGTCCGACAATCCAGCACTGCCGTGCACGTGAGGGCTGCTGTTCCTGAAACGGCAAGCGCCCAATTTAGGTCGTCTCCCTCGCTCGACACACCCTTTTTACTCGACAAGGTTCCCACTGCCAACCGCAGCATTTTCCTATCCATATATTAGGAAACAGCTCACTCTTGTGTCGGGAGCCCTTCTTCCAAAACTATCATGTCGTCGGACACCAAGGTTTTGCATAGGGTTATTCGCCAAATATCTGACTGGGCCCTGTCCTCTTTCTTCACCGAAATTCGCGTCATAGGCGGAGAGAACGTCCCCAAGGATGGACCTATCATAGTGTATGTCTAGTTCAACTGAAATTTGTGTGCTTACCCCCAGCACCCACCTAAATCATGGACTGACGCTATCTGTCGTGGCATCCAGCACCGCGACCCATCACAACATGATGCTTGACCCAGCGGTTCTTTGTACGTTTATTTTGAATCAACCATTACTCTATTCTGATCTCATGACAGCGGTTACCTTCCCTCATCAACGGATACTGAACTATTGGAGCAAAGGTAAGTCTTCGTGATTAACCTAGGCCAACGAATTCTAAGCTCACCTCTTTCGACAGCCAGTTTGTTCGGGAACCCAATTGTGAGATACATCCTGCTTTCCTCGGGAAACATCCCAGTGGATCGCAAGTCAAAAGACCGTCAAGTTCTGTTCAAGGGAACCTTCGAAGCACTGTCGACTGGTCAAGCTGTCGCGCTATTCCCCGAAGGCACAAGTTACACAGAGCCTAGAATTATGCAAGTCAAGGATGGTGCGGCATGGGCAGCCTTAGAGTATTCCAAATGGCGACAGGAAAACCCTGACAAGGCTCCACCCCGGGATGTGATTATCGTTCCGGCTGCCATCGTCTATACCAACAAGTCCAAGTACCGAAGTGATGTGAGTCAGAGAATTTGATTATCACAGCTATCAATCTGCTAACTCTGTACCCTGCAAAGGTCGTTGTCGAGTAAGCATTAAATTAGTACCCTCAAATTCCTTGTTTCATCTTGTTTAGGTATGGTCAACCCATCACGCTGGACGCGTACAAAGAACAGTTCTTTTCTGGCGAAGAAGGCGCTCCGCGTGCCGCTGTCAAACGCCTCACCCGAGCAATCGAGAACGAGCTTGTTGAGGCTACGGTCAACGCGCCTGATTGGTACGTACGCTTTCTGATCAACCTTTAATATGTAGCTCTAACCTTCTGCATTAGGGATACGCTTTATGTTGCTCGCATGGCCCGCGATATCCTCTGGGAGAACACCAAGTCGATCAATCTGGATGAGTTTGTCGTAGTCTCTCAAACGTCTGTTATCCTCTTTATCCTCTTCTATAATTTGCACATCTGGACTAAATGATGTCACAGTTTGGTAGACCTGTTTTCTACACCGAACCCCTCGCCGAATTTCAATTCCGCGAAACGCCACCTCCTAGAATATTACTCACTATTACAATCCTCACATCTAACCAACTCTGTGTTATCCTCGCTTCCACTTCCTCGTTCTCTGGACCCCAATGTCCCGGCCCCTGTTCCTAGCCGTCTTCTTACCATACTCATTCTTATCCGTGACACGATCTCGGCGCTTATCCGTCTTCCCTTTTTCCTATTTCCGCTCATCGTTCATTTGCCTGTTTACTTCATGGGTCGTTTGGGAGCCAGACTGGTTAAAGACGAGGAAGAAACCCAAGCGCAGAACAAGGTTGTCTTCGGGTTGTTGTCTCTTATGCTCATCTATCCTGCTTCTTTCTTTTTCCTATGGGCCTTGTTTTGGTTTACACCAATTGGAGCACTCTTGGCTGCAGGGACAGTCTACATGTTGGCCAACTATCATAACCGGATGATTAATGGTAAGCCGCTTTCTTGCTATCACGAAATCAATCCCTGATCGAAAAACTCCTAGACAATTACGAACGGTGCTTAATTTCAATCTTTAATGGTTTCATTTTGCTCATAATTGCGCCAGGGCTAAGCGCCTCATCGCTGCTTGGCGAATTCTAGTCGGTGTATGGGTGCCCAAACGATGGGATCTTTCCCTCACCGCGCTTTCTCAGTATACCACGCCGCCTCCACCCAGGATAAATCCTTGGGTCCAGCGGCCACAAACCCCACAGCAAACTTCGAACGCCCATTCCATGACCAACACATCCTCTGCATCGGCGTCGGCTCCGGGCTCAGCGGTGCCGCCTGCAGAACCGCCTGTCAAAACGCGCTCCAAGCGTCGGCCTCCGTCCAGGCGTCTTGTGCGACACGTGCTCCGTGCGCGCGTAGAGGCAGTCAAGGCATTGGCAGTGTTTTTCAGTCACTTGCGGAGTGCACCTCCCGCGACGCATGTCAAGGCGAGCACTCACTTGGCCCATCTCTATGGACACGTAACGGAAATCAAGGATCCTGAAACAGATGCGCCACTCGTCCAGGGATGGAGAGATGTACATGAGGCCGTACGTTTCTTGCAGCAGAGGGGCGCAAAGATTCCTTCTATCGAGATGGCTGCGGTCGAGGGTCAGTGGGCGGCCTTGAGCAGCGACGGTGAGGATTATACGACCACAGAAGACTCGGAACCTCCTGTATGGGTGCCTGCCTCCAAGGATCTCTAGTATCTAGAACTCTACTTGTGGTTACTTGTGTTCTTTCTTTCTTCAATCCTGGTCGGTCTACTACTTTCGGTCGTCGTCGTCGAATATTGTACAGTCATCCTAGTGTCCCAACATTCACATTCATGACATACGATATACACGTTCATATACACAGAAGAGGGTTGATAGCCATCACTGAGCGTACTGTAAGTTTTCTATCAAATAGCACTAACATATACGCGTACCTTGCCCAAAGTATGATACATGGGGGATATTGACGCCACCCGACCCTGGGTTTACGACACTCAACCAGACGTTTAAGAACAGAGAGGTGATGAGACCTACAAATAGAATCGCTGCATGTAGGGTCGTCGCCTCCAGAGCACTTGCGCACGTTGGCAGGGGTCGCTGAAGGGCGGAGATGAGTTTTTAAAATTAAAAGCAAAGGGTTCGAATGTGTGACGCACCTGGATCGTGGAAATTCCAATATTCAGTGGCGCTGTGAGGAAAATGTTACATGGAATCTAAAATAGAAAGTAGATAAAGGTGTCGTACAAATGACGGTAGCCAAGGGCTTTGAAAAGGATTGTTGGAACACCGTCTGAAATAGATTTTGAGGGAGCTATTCTTGGGGTCAAAGGGAGCTACGACTAACCACTAGTGTGAACAGCTGGAGAATAGTCAGAGACACGATCTCACATAACATGAACCGAGAAATGGAGGCGCACCTCGGAAAATATTATTTGTTCCAATCATCGACTCAACGAGGGATGCAAAGGCTGCATTGCCAGTCCTGGGTTGACCTGCGGAAGGCCCTTGAAACTCGGACAGGGAAAGATATGGTTAGGCCTCACGCACCATATGTGTACAGCTTGATGGGAAGAGATGGATGGGCAGCCCTGATTGACAAAGCAGCAATAGACGCAGTGGCGCCTCCAAGTGAATGTCCTTTCATCCATAAATAAGTCAGTGTACAACAATTCCATGTCGCCAAATATCACGTACCGGTTACGACGAGAGAATAATTAGGGTAAGCAGCGACCTGCCCTTTGACGATACTCAGAACATCGTTTGCGACGATATTGTACGCAAAGAGGAATCCACTGTGGACATGGGCGTCACCAACGGCATTGATCCCCGTGGATTTGAGTGGCGTCAATATAAATTGAAGGTCTGGAATTCCAAGAGTCAGAAAGGGAACTGGACATTATTTGATACTTGCGTACCGACGAGAACATCGATGACTTCAAGTGTCCCACGAAACGCCACAACGATTTCCTTGCGTTGGTCATCTCGTACCACAAAACCTTGAGTGCCAACGTTGTTGAACTGATAGCCTCAAAATTTAATACCAGCCGAATGGACGCTGAGCGGGAGAATACCTTCTGGACGAGCTTGTTCCCCAGAGGATTTGGGCATATCCATTCATATACCGCAGATGAGTATTTGGTGTACCGAACGAGGTCGTCGAAGACAGCCTGCGATATACCATCTGCCCGTGTCTCCAATACAGGTGATGCCAGAGCCACCAGAGGGTTTAGAGCAAGGAGCGCAGTGCACACGTAAACGAGTGATGAAAAGCGCATCGCTCAAAAGGCCTCTGTAGGTTGGATAAACAAGAGTGGGAGAGCCAGGCTTTCTCTGCAAAATCTTACTCCCATCTGACGCTGAGTTATATAGGGAAACGGAGCCGTCAGCTTAAATTGAAAGAAAAAGAACTCAACTTCGCGTGCGCGCGCGCGCTGCGGGGTAAATAGGCAGGCACAGGTAGGCACACTATAGTGAAAATCAAGGCAGCCATGCGGGACTTCTTGGCATGCGGAGAAACTAAAGTCACCCGAGGTGGTGGTGATCCTCTGTCAAACTGCAGGACATAGTGCGCAATGTGGTTCAGGGAGTTCTAATCCTGCCCATCTCCACATTTTCGAGAGCTGCTCATCGAAAGATCTAATTAAGGTGTGGTGCAGAGTCATTTTGATGAGAGGTGAATCGTACAAAATTCAATAGAACTTGTTTTTTTTTTGTGGATTTCTCTTGAACATTTAAGCCAGTGAAGCCGCGGCGTCGGTTCTGATCAGCATCTCGGAGACAAAGCCCGGGAGAGTGATCTAATTCTTTTTTCGTGATGACATGTCTATGGAGGTTTGTTCATCAGCAATAGTTGACACAGCAGTCAGCGCAGATCGAGCAGAGAAGGAGCTGATGAACGTACACCATAGGCTACTTCATCATTCGATGGCGAATTTTTTTCATGTGCCATCCTGAAGATAGATAAATAAAGTGAACGGGAAGCCGTTGAAATTACCTTGGCGAACAGGTGATCTTCAGGGGATGGAACTAGCTATTTAATTGTCATCCAATGACCAGTGCCAACGAGTAGACCCTATTTTCCGGGTACGGAAGCTATTAGTCTTCCGACGCCGGCAGTTGAGAGGAGTTGCGAGAAAGTTCATTCCCATCGAATCGGACGTCATACAAGTGACAAAGGTAGCTTAATGATAATGATATAATGGCTTGAGAGTGACATGTAGGAGAGGAAGGAGCTGGTTAATATTGCTAAGCGAGGAACTAGTTACACTTCATAGGTCAGGAACCACCCAGTCTCCGGCATGGCCAGCGAATCACCTAGTCTCAGATATAGTGGAGCACAAATCAGTGTGAAGGTGGGAGCGATGCTGGGGGATTAATTGCGGAATTTGGGTGCATACTGGCGAATCAAGACATGGAAAAGGTGGACATCCAAAAATCCCAGAGAGATATCGATATTTCCTCCTTCTACATGAGCTCGAAGTCCTATTATCGAGCGACAAGATGAATAGCGAAAGATTGCTGAGAGTGTGCTGGATCACGAAGCTGCACTTGGTTGATGGATTGGGAGAGACCTGAGAAATTGCGTTGCTGGACGCGTGAGAACCGGCATTAGGCGGCGATCATTCTCTTATACGCCACCCTCTTAGTTTCTGTCCATGTATTCAAAACCCACTTATCATCTCCCTTCGCACGCATCTGGAGTTTAATTGAAAATATTTTTCAACCAAAGAGAAAAATCCCACAGTACTCCTGCTATATTCCATTCGATCTCGTCGATCTCATATTTGCAGTGCAAGATTCCCCTGAAACCCTCGCTGGCAGCATGCGCATTGATTGCGCGTCCTAGGGCCTATCGCGCTCGCCTAAACCTCATCAAGCAATTTCATTTCAATTTGGTTTGCCTATCATCCTCCCCTGCTGCAATATTTGACAAAACGTATAGTAGATGCAAAAATCGTATAACTTGCTATCAATATTTAGCTTTAAACCGTTATGCTACACTAACGGCGCACTTCGGAAGATATTATTGGTTCCAATTCGCGACTCTACAAGAGCTGCGAATGCCGCATTCCCAGTCCTCGGTTGGCCTGAAAGAAGCTCTTAGGAATCAGGAAACCAGAAAGGTAGGTTACATACCGTATGTGTACAGTTTGACTGGAAGTGATGGGTGAGCAGCCCTAATCGACAACGCAGCAATAGACGCCGGGGCGCCTCCAAGCGAATGGCCTGTTGCTCGTAGTAAGCCTATCACGAACGTGTTCAACTATCCCACAAAATTACACACCGGTTACCACAAGAGAATACCCAGGGTAGGCGGTGGCCTGCCCTTTAACGAGGTTCAGAAGATCGTTTGCAACGACATTGTATGCAAAGAGGAATCCAGCGTGAACACGAGCGCTGCCTGCGTCAGTGATACCTGCTGACTTGAGTGGCGTCAATACAATTTGAAGGTCTAGTGTTTTCAAATTAGGTAGAATCATGGACAGTATTTAAACCTGACGTACCAACGAGAACATCGATGACTTCGAGTGTCCCACGGAACGCTAAGATGAAGTCCTTACGCTTGTCATCCCGTACCACGAAACCTTGAGTGCCAGTTTTCGAAAACTAATCATGCATCAAAAATTCATCACAAGTTTAAGAGAGATTAAGCGCGTCTAAGATACCTTCTGGATGAGTTTGTTTCCTAGAGGATTTGGACATATCCATTGGTATACCGCCGACGAATATTTGGTGTAGCGAACGAGGTCGTCAAACACATCTTGCGATACGCCATCCGCAGTGCGGGTCTCCACCGGCAGAGGCGAGGCCAGAGTCACCAGTGCGTTCAGATCAAGGAAAACACTCCACACGCACACAAATGAGAAGAAGTGCATCGTATCGGCCCTGAATCACAGCCTTTTCGAAACGGATGAAGAGGAGGGCGAGAAAAAACCAAGCCTTCTCCGCAGAATTTTACTTCCATGCTGTATATGAGAATATCACCGAGGAAGCGGAGCCGGAAGAGGGATATAGTTTCGCGTCCATGCACGACAAGCGTTGCGGTGACAGATACATAGATTCACAAAATCATGGTGGCACTTCTTGTTCTTGGCGTATGGAGAACCTATTAAACGACGGTAACCATAATCGTGTGTATGTGTCACTTTTTGATGTCATCCTGCCTCTGTCCAAGAGAAAGTGATATATTTGGACCTCAGAGTACGGAAAGGAAGGTGATGGTCTGAAAGGCTGCGCAATATTAGTTCTTCCGATAATTTCACATTTTGGGAACTCAAGATCGAAAGAAGTCCTCAAGTTGGGGCGTAACTGATCCGAATGTTAATCTCGAGTGATAGAACTACGTCAAAGCACGTACAGTTGGATTAAATACTCATCCTTCAATGCTACTCCTGTATCCTTTGAGATGTTGAACGTTAAACTAAATAAATAAACAGCGAAACCCCTTGCCGATGTCGATAAAACTTCGGAGAGACTCTTAATTGTGATTGTAGATCAACTGGCGCTCCAGGTGTCAAACATAAGTAGGTATCGAAGCGAGCGTTTTTCATGTGCGATCTCGGAGCGCGACTGATGGAGAGGCCAGACGGTGGCTGAGGCGGAGGCGTCTTTGACAAGCGGATGATCTTCAGGGGACTGGGTCTGTGATTTAATTATCTTTCAATAATTAGGCACTTGAGAAAGCGACGCGACAGTCTAATTACCTTCGGATGTGAAAAGAGGGTTGTAGAGGGTGGTAGACACTAAAACTGTGGATAGTATCCGAATAGAGTGAGGAGGTATAACCAAACACTCGCGCTGATCATCTAGGAACACGACCGCCGTAGCATTCTTTCATAATGAAAAGCCCGTGTGATCTTTCTGACACAGAACATAATGAAAGCATTCAAAAAGATCAGGTATTCAATGAGAATTGGAGTGAGACCATAGAGTGGATGCCGGGATTGGCAGATTTGAACTTGGGAGAGAGAGCCCACACAAGTGTGAAGGAAAGGGAATCGATTACTCAGGGGGAGATGGAAAAGGGTTTCTCATTCTTTGGAGGTGGTTGGCATTGGCCACATCTTGTATAGACAGACAGGCTTTGCCTTCAGCACGCTCCAAGATTCTACGCAACTTCCACGAGGAGAACGAGATCTTTGAAGGCAGAATCCAGACGTTGGTTGTGAAAGAGGAAACGCGTCCGGCGATCATCTGGGTTGTTATGTGACGTGACATCGTGTCCGAGTGATCGAGCTTCCTTTCAGCACCTCCGCCAACAGCTCAACATTAGCGTCCTATCCTATGACGAATCGGTCGGGGTACACGCCCATTGCCCAGTCCATTGACGAAGAGGAGGAAGATGTTGGAACCTTTAACCCTGGCACCTCAAGTGCGCCAAGCACCAACACACGTGGCCTTCGCCGTGCAGGACGTCCAGGAAGCATTGATCTCAAGAAGCTGGACACTGCGTTTAAACGGTGAGTCTTCTTCTTCATCTCTGTAATAAAAGCTGACCCAGGGCACAGATGGACAGAGTCGATAGCGCAAAAAGTGAAACGGAAGAAGAAGGTGGGGCCGACTCACGAGAGGAAACAGATCTGGCACAGTGTTTTTGAGCCCCAAGTTATCATACCGGGTGTTCCCACAGCTACTGTACGTTCTTGTATCCCTTCAGACTGGAATTTGGTTTTGAATTCCGGCAGGTCAAGACTTTGGATCACAAACCACCTATGACGCAAGAGGCTTACGACGGGTGAGTCCACGAATACATTTTAACTCCCCTAATTAATAGGTAACGATCAGGATCATTCAATCCATCAAGAGCGCTATCGCCGAGGGCATTCACCCAAAGATGATTACCAAAGGCTCCTCAGGATCATACTTTGCCCGCGCAAAGGTTGACGGACGCGTCCAAACTGTTGCGTATGTCTCCCACTCCACCAGGCTTAATGTGACCAACACTCAAGTGTCATGACAGAGTTTTCAAACCGAAGGACGAAGAACCTTATGGACGTCTCAATCCCAAGGTAACCTTTCTTTCCACTTGTCCTCCGATGCGAAACTAATGTTTTACAAGACTACGAAATGGATACACAGGCAGTTCAGATGGATTATCCCTTTCGGGAGAGCATGTCTTATACCCAATCTTAGGTCTGTCTCACAAGTTCTGGAGAGTCGATTTCAACCGCCAATAATCCTTCAGCTACATCTCCGAAGCTGCTGCTTCTTTGCTGGACGATCGCCTTTCACTTCACATTGTACCCCCTACTAAGCTTGTTTCCTTGTCAAGTCCTGTGAGCAATCCTTCCTGTTCCTAAGCCGAGTCTAGAACAACCTCGGTTCCTCTAGGCCTTCTTTTATGATTGGATAGACCGCAGCGCCGCTAAGAAAGGCAAACCACTGCCAGAGAAGATTGGGAGTATGCAATATTTCCTGCATGGGTTTCAAGGTGCGCCTTTTTTGGTCATACAAACTATTAACCGTAATTGACCCTCTTTTGTAGATGCTTCCGACTTCCTTCGAAAACATCCATGGCCTGGGCGTGCTATCGCTGACACTTTTGATGATTCCAGTCACCGACAAAGGAATTTTTCAAAGCGTTTCCTCAATACGATCAAAATCGTCTGCGGGAGAACAGGCGATACAGAGGATATATACGATGATGGTGACTATGACGACGAACGGATTTTGTATGACGCCAGCGAGTCGAACACTGAGAGGCCGTTTTATTGGAGCCAAACCTTGCAGAAGAGTTTCCGTGAAGAGTTGGAGAAGTGAGTCAAATATCAATTCCGTATTCTAATATTTTTTGCTCAATCAAAATACAGACTTGTTATCTTGGGTATCGTGTTTCTCTTTTTTCTGCCAACATACGCTTATTGACCAGAAAAATTTCAGACTATCTTATGCTTAACACTGATCGGGGTGCTGATAATTATATGATTAAATATTGCGAAGGTGACCACGAGAAGACTCTCGTAGATGTGGCACCCTCTCGTTCCGTCCGCAAGGAAATGCCCGTGATGAGCGAACTTCGAAGAGAGGCGTCTTCAAGCGCTCCTAGCATGACCACGTCCTCGCCATACTTTGCTTCTCCGATTCCCACAGAGCATACCATCCCCACCACCGAGTATACCCGTACTCCTCACATCCACATTGCAGCTATCGACAACTCGCTTTCGTTCCCTCACGAACACCCTCAGGGCTGGCGCTCCTATACCTACGGGTGGCTATACCTTCCGGTCAGCATCATTGGGCGGCCTTTCAGTGAGAAGACGCGGAGCCATTTCCTCCCACTGTTGACTTCTAAGGCATGGTGGGAAGAGACCTCGTACCAACTGGAGAAGTTGTTTGCTTTCGATCCAGATTTCCACCCCAAGATGTTCAGGGTATGTGGCATACCTTCATCTATCGTAAAGGTTACTAACACTCTTTTTAGCGGCAACTCGCCGTCATCAAAGGTGCGCAGAAATTGAAATCTAGCTTCCGAACAGGCCAAAACTGAACCGCCTGCATAGGACAAGCTTGGAATATCGTCCAGTCCCTCAAACATTCTGTACGTATAGACTCAACGAAGTTTGGTTACGCAGTAGATCTAACACCCTTGATTTTAGGATGAGGGTAAGTGATGCGCAGCGCTAGAAAAGTCCTCTCATCTTTTTTTAGGACCTCTGGAATTAACCAGGCGGAAGAAAGCTCTCGTGTGGGACGACGAGCTTGAAATCTCAGAGGACCTGATCGAGTCCCAGATCCCTCCAGGTGCTTCACCCTCTTCACCGAGACCATCTGTCAGCAGCGTCCCGCTTCCCCAGCGCACTCGGAGGTACAGCTCAAGCAGTGACTTCCCTCCACCGGTAAGGCGAACCTCGACAGAGGGGCCACGGCCCGTTTCCTTCGCGACCAAATTCCAGCGGGTACATCCTGGGACGACGGGCGTCACGGTACTGGAACACTTGGAGCGTTTGGATGCCGTTGAGGCTAGTCTGCAGAGACTCGGTGCTGATGAAACAGTGGATGAGGAAGTGGACGTCGGCGTTACTGTGCAGCCAGTTGGTCCGGCCAGTGCTCCTCCGACTGTTGTAACTTCACCATTTTCGCCGCCCGGGAGTCCTCTGCCGACAGTGCATGAAGTTTCATCATCGGCGAGTTCTATTGCCGAAGAGGACGTGGCGGCGATGTCCAAGTCGATGTCATACGCAGAGTCGCCCGCATTCAGCGGCGGTCGCCATGGAAGTTCAAGGGGTCTGGAGTGGATTCAGACAGCGGAAACCACTCAGAAGCGGACGGTTGTTGCAGAGGTATTGTTGCCTAAATCCTGAGGATTTTTCGCTAACTTGTTTTTATAGCGGATGGAAATCATAAACAAGAAGCCCTTATGTTCATGCTGGTAATAGACTTCCGTAGGACTTTTGTTGCGGGCAATAATAAACTCTGTAAATTGTTTTCCCTCCATCATGATGTAAGACTTTGCATAATGACAAGGTGCAAGGAACACTAGTAGGTCATGCCCAGAACCTTCCCTGGCGAGGATCGGCCGATCATTGACATCCGCTAGTGAATGTGAATGTGATGTCACTGCGCAAACTCAAAGTCTCCGTACGCACCATATGATAGATTACCGACTCTCTCCTTACGCCATCGACGATCGTGCCATCTTGAGTCTCTCTTCATGTCCTTCAAAAGCAAGTTATCATCCTTTTCACACCTTTGGAGGCCAATCAGAAGTCTTTGACAGCCGAAGAAACAAAACCCATCTTACGCCTGCTATATTCCACTCGATCTCGTCGATCTTATATTTGCGCATTTGCAGGATTCTACTGAGACCCTCACGGCCTGTGCGTCGGTTGCGCGCCCTTGGGCCTACCTCGTTCGCTTCCATCTCTTCAAAACAATTGTCATTAAGGTGTACTGCCCGTTATGTATTAAACAGGTCGTGCGAAACGTTGCAAAACACATCGCCAACGCAAATATCGTGCACGCTTCTTCAAAAATCTCCTTTCGACCTACCCCTATCTCACTACACACGTCCAGTCATTGGAATTAAAGGGCATGGTTCGCCTCTGTAGTCCGAGGCAAGTGAATCTCGAACACATTCTGCCATCTCTGCAAAAAACCCTGCGGGAGATCATCTTGGTTAACGTCCAATGCGAGCTTTCCGAATTCATACGGTGCGCGTCTAGTCTGGATTCAATCACGCTGCGGCGAGTCATCGTGGAGGCTCCCACTCTGGCCGAAATCCTTGCTACCCTACCAAACCTCAAAAGCATATGCATCAACAATACTTTTCTGGACGATACTCATCCCCACTGTGCAACCGCCAAAATTACACCAGGCCTCCTTCCTGCCAGGTCCAGGAACTCAAAGCCACTTGAATCCCTGGAGCTTAACCTGCTCAGCCTAGAAGAATCAAGTGGTAGTATGAAAGCACTCTTTGGACGGGTCTCGCCCGTTTACGACGGGCGTGGCCTCCGTGTTTTGCGTATCCCAGACTCGTGCACGGAGGAGAGCGGGATCAAATCTATATTGGATGCCGCGAGCCCGACGCTGGAGGAACTCGAAATCTTGAAGCCTTTATCTAATAAAGGCAAGGCCGTCAAGCTATTTCACAAAGTTACGCTTGTGCAAACGCCGAGACTGCGTACGATCACGCTCACGCTGCACCATATTCGGTTATCCCACTTTATGAATACTTTTATAGGAGGAGTGCCAAATCTAGGGCGCCTAAAGGAGCTGCGGGTGAAGACAGGAAAAGCTGAATTCAGCGGGGAAGTGGAGGTCGACGGGCTGCTTTCGAAGTATAATTCAGGGTTTGGATCTCGGCGGCGAACTCACGAAACATATTCTGTTTTTATGCATCGCCACGCAAGTGTTGAACTAAGGAGTCCGGTGTCCGAGGAATTCGTGGTTCTTCTTTAAAAGAGTCCGAATCACGGTCAGTAGCATCCGTTCACTAGATAATTAATATATACATGACATTTGTCGGGGCACCAAGTTATTGCTCTCTTTGAAGTTCACCCGCCGGGCCACTGAACGCCCCTCCTCTTTCGTGCACGTCTTTACGCTGGGCTCGCCGTGGGTGCCGTCCTAGATCACGCCACATTTGGAGAGCCGCTCCACGAGCTCATCGGTGTCCAGCGGCAGGCCTATCACATACACCGCTGTGTTCCTCGACTTGCGTCAGTGGGCGCACGCTCCTTGTTGTCGTTCCGTGCGTGTTCCATGGGTTTGCGAGCCTCTGAAATCGGCGTCGCAGATGTGTAGTCCTCGGACTCAACTTCCGCTACTTGTTCTCGCGCGCAAGTACTGGTGCAACAGGGGTCTAAGATATTGCTCGCGCTCAATTTCGGCATGGCAATGAGGCACAGGATAGAGTTCACCTCCTCTTCGACGCATGCGACGGCGTACGTGGCCTGCTGCCGCTTGACAAAATCTTCGTCGACCTGGGGTGTTTTAACGCGATATCCACCCGACTTCAGCAAGAGCATAAACTAGGGGTATCCAAGATCCCTGGGCAGCGTCGTACTCAAGCTTCGTGCCATCCTCTTGTTCCAGTCTCCAAGTGTTCGTGGTTGGCGAGAAATATATTCTGAAGAGGGAAAGATTAGATGTAGGATTTAGAGTCAGTTTAATGCGTTAACGGTACGCTAGTCTTCTCTGAGGGTTTTTTGGGCAATGTAATGAACTATGTATATAAATCAATATCATTCTCCTCATTCTAATGTAAGATTTTTCCATGATGACAAACTTGCACAAGTCGACCGATCCTTGCCGGGGATTATCCGCTTGTGATGTCACTGCGCCAGACCCCTAAGTCTCGTTACGCCACCTTGTCCTAGTTCTCTCTATGTCCCTCAAAATCCACTTATCATCACCCTTTGTGCGCCTCTGGAGCCCGATTTAAAAAAAATTGCAACCAAAGAAAAAAATCCCACCATACACCTGCTATATTCCACTCGAACTCGTGAATCTCATATTTGCTCACCTGCTGCATTCCCCTGAAACCCTCACAGTATGTGCACGGGTTTCACGCCCTTGGGCCTACCTCGTTCGATTCCATCTCGTCGAGCACATTGATTACAATTTGGATTGCCTATCGTGCTTCCTAGGTACAACAGTTGGCAAAACGCATAGCCGATGCAAAAACCGTATACACGGCTTGAAAAAGTTCCTTTCGACCTACCCCTATCTTGCAACTCATGTTAAATCACTGGAACTCCAAAGCTCGACTGAAAAGTTTTGTTGGAGGAAAATAAAACAACAATTCAAATACATCCTACCACCTCTACACGAAACCCTGCGGGAGATCATCCTTGTTGGTCTTCAATGGGTGTTTGAGACCTTGTTGTGGTCAGAGGTTTCCAAACTTATACATTATGCGCCTAGTTTGGAGTCAATAATACTGCGGCGAGTCGTCACCAGTGACTTTCCCACTCTGGTGGAAATGCTCGCTACCCCTCCGAACCTCAAAAGCATCTGCATCAATGATATTTTCAAGGACGATACTCATCCCCGTGTAGCAAGCAGATGCACTCCACGCCGTGTTCCTGCCAGGATCAGGAATTCGAAGCCGCTTGAAGTTCTGGAGCTCAGCCTGTTTAGTAGACAAGAATCAGACGAGAACATGAAAGCACTCTTTGGCCTGGTTTCGCCCATTTATGACGGGCGCGGTCTGCGCGTTTTGCGCATCCCAGACTTTTGCACGGAGGAGGGTGGGATCAAATCTATATTGCATGCCGCAAGCCCGACGCTGGAGGAACTCGAAATATTGAGCCCTTTATGCGTTGAAAAAGAGAAATCCGTTGATGTATTTGACAAAGTCACACTAGGGCACCTACCTAGGCTGCGCACGATCACGCTCCCGTTGGCCCACGTTCAGTCATCGAACTTCATGGAGAATTTTTTTGGGGGCGTGCAAACCCTAGGACCTCTGGAGGAGCTCCGGGTGAGGGCAGGAACAAACGATTTCGGCCGGGCAGTGGAGGTCGATGGGCTACTTTTGAAGTGTAACTCGGAGTTTGGATCTTGGTCACGAAGTCAGGGAACATATTCCTTACTGCCAAGTTGGAGCATGAGAGAAGAAATTGATTCAATGCCTAAGAAATTAATGGTTCTCATCTACGAGAATTTAGACCACCATTGATAGTAGTAGCCGTTGTTCCCCAGATAATCGATGCACATACTTACGACCATTAGCCTTCCGCATAGCAGAGGGCAGCACCGATTGCGGTGGCTTATGTGCTACGAAGCTGTAATGCTTCGGGTGACCCACGCCGTCGTCGTCCCCGTTCTATGCCGGTTAACAGGTTAGGTGGATCATCGTAGGTAGTACTCGTGCAGATAACTTTGGGAGACGGTGAGCTGATCACGGGCTGCGCAGGTTTGGTGCCAGGCTGCGTGGCTTGGGCCGTACTAGTCCTCACCTGCGACGCGATGTAGCGGCTTACAGCCTACGCTGGTGTTGGTGTGGACTTGAGTCGTCCTTTGATGATGGTTCATGTAAGCTGCATCGTCGAGTAGCATGGTGGCTGAGGTGGTGGTGGAGCCACTCGGCAACTCAGGTGCCGGAATAAAACACCTCGTTTTAACTATAAATAAACTTGAAATTGGGACCTTCTCCTAGCTTCTCTCCATGTCCTTATCATCCCCGCTTTCACGCATCTGGAGCTCAATCAAAAAAAATTGGCGACCAAAGACGAAAAACCTACCATACGCCTGCTATATCCCACTCGATGTCGTCGATCTCATATTTGTTACAGGACTCCTCTGCGCATTAGTTGCGTGCCATTGGGCCTACCTTGTTCGCTTCTATCTATTCAAGCGCATTGTTTTCACGTTAAATTGCCCGAGGTTGTGCAAAAATTTGCAAAACGCACAGCCGATGCAAATATCGCGCACGCTCATTGAAAAAGCTCCTTTCAACCTACCCCTACCTCGGCACGCACGTCCAACCATTGGAATTCAAAGATACAGCTTCAGTTTCTTGTTGAAAGGAAATAAAACGAAATTTCAAATACATCCTGCCATCTCTGCGTGAAACCTTGCGGGAGATCATCCTGGTTGGCATCCAATGGGAGTACCCCGTGGCCTCATTGAACTTGTGGCGCGAGATTTCTAAATTTATCCAGTATGCGCCTAGTCTGGAGTCAATCATACTGCGGCGAATCGCCGTGGGTGATCCTACTCTAGCCGAAATCCTTGCTACCCCTCCTAATCTTAAAAGCATCTGCATCAATGAGATTGTTTGGGACCGCTCACATCTACATGGGGCAGGTGAACGCACCCCAGGCCTCGTTCTTGCCAGACCCAGAAATTCAAAGCCACTTGAAGTCCTGGAGCTCAACTTGACTAGTCCAGGAGAATCAAATGGTAGTATGAACGCACTCTTTGGACGGACTCCGCCTATTTATAGTGGGAAAGGTCTCCGCATTCTCTGCATCCCTGCCTCACGCACGAAGGAAGGCTGGATCAAATCTCTATTGCATACCGCGAGCCCGTCGCTAGAGGAACTCGAAATTTTGAGCCCTTCATCTTTTCAAGAGAAGGTCGTCAGCGTATTCCACAAAGTCACAATCTCACAAATGCCGAGGCTGCGCACTATCACGCTCTCGTTACAGCGTTTTCGGTTATCTCACTTCATGAGGACTTTCTTCGGGTGCATGCAAAGACAGGACGTCTCGAGGAGCTCCGGGTGAGAACGGGAAAAACTGATTTTGGCGGGGCAGTGGAGGTCGATAGGTTGCTTTCAGAGTATAATTCGCGGTTTGGATCTTGGCGGCGAACTCAAGAAACGTATTCGAGGAACAGTGAAGCAACCCGTTCTGTGCCCAAGAAAATCGTGGTTCTTATTTATAAGAGTCCAATTTCCGATCTCACTGCCGGATAATTCAATATACATAAACATCTTATTCCTCGTATGGTTATTCCTGCTACCGTCGACGAATGGTTTGATTGACTGATCATAAAAGAGGCAGCTTGGTAGCAAAAGTCGTAGAGAAAAGTAGTATCGTGGAAAATGGATCCGGAGACGGCATTTAGGTAGGACGCCTTCAAATTCCAAGCCTGGCATATATAGTCGAATCGCGCGTCAAAATGCTTCTTGCCCGAGTGCAGCTACCGTGTAGCTTTCCGTACCATTTGTTCTGGGTAGCTTATCCGATTTTTGTCTGTGATTCAAACATGGATTTATTTATTTCAAGGCGCGGCCAATCCCTTCAAGTTTGAAACATAGCTGCAATAAGCTTCGTTACTACGTAACGAGCTTACCAAGCTTGTGCTTAGGCTTGTGAGATCATTTTTCGCGCATAGGCCTTCAGTTCTGAGCATGATTCAATCTTGAATCATGGTTCAAAGACCTCCAGAGACACTTCGAAAGTTCAAAACCGAAATTAATAATTATATGGCAGAGTTTGATAGTGATTCGGTGCCAGCCTCCGCTCAGTATGATGTCATCCGAGTCGTGACCTTCGAGTCTCGTTGCGCCACCTTGCGTTGTCATCTATGTCCTTCAAAAGCCACTCCTCATCACCGTTGGCATGCATCTGGAGCTCGATAACTTTAAATCTTTGGCAATCAAAGAGAAGAAACCCACCACGCGCCTACTACATTCCACTCGGTCTCGTGGATCTCATGTTTGCTCACTTGCAGGAATCCCCTGAAACCCTCAAAGCATGTGCGTTGGTTGCGCGCCCTTGGGCATACCTTGTTCGATTCCATCTCGTCAAGTACATCATTTTCAACCTTCATTGTCGATTATGCTTTCAGTGTGTAAAACTTTTTTGCGACACGGCACGCAACCAATGCTTCTCTACATGAAACCCTGCTGGAGATTATCCTGGTTGACATCCGTTGGCTGTCTGACATGTGGTCCGAAGTCTCCAAGCTTATCTGGTATGCGCCCAGTTTAGAGTCAATCATCCTGAGGAATGTCTCCACGCGTAACGCGTAGTCCCACTCTGGAGGAAATGCTTGCGACCCCTCCAAACCTCAAACGCATTAGCATCGGTAATTCTTTCAAGGAAGATAGTCCTCCCCATGCAGCCAGCAGATGCACCCCGGAACCTGTTCCAGCCAGGTCCAGGAAATCGAAACCACTGGAAGTCCTGGAGCTCAGCCTGACCAGTCGAGAAGAATCAAGTGCTTGAATGGGAACACTCTTCGGCCTGGATTCGCCCGTTTATGACGGGCGCGGTCTCCGCGTTTTGCGCATCCCAGACTCGTGCACGGAGAAGGGCTGGATTAAATGTATATTACATGCCGCCAGCCCGACGCTGGAGGAACCCGAAATCTTCAACCCTTCGTACTTCGAAGAAGAGAAGGTCGTCAATGTATTCGAGAAAATCACGCTTGCGCAAATGCCGAGGCTGTGTACGATCACGCTCTCGCTGCACCACGTTCGGTCATCGAACTTCATGAAGACTTTCATCGGGGGCGTGCCAAACCTAGGACGTCTGGAGGAGCTCCGGGTGAGGACGGGGGTAGGTAATTTTAGCGTGGCGGAGGCCGACGGGCTGCTTTTGAAGTACAATTCGCGGTTTGGGTCTTGGCGGTGCACTCAAGGAACATATTCGGTGTACGTTCATTGGACCGAAAGTACTCGGGTGTCCGAGAAATTTGTGGTTCTTACTTATAAGAGTCTGAATCACGGTTAGCAGCCTTCCCTCACTAGATAGTTAACATGTACATGATTTTTGTGAGGGCCCCTTACTACTCACATGTTTATATAGTATTACTGCTACCGTCAACGAATGTGTTGATAGCTGATGCCAAAACCTCTTTTTTCGTGCTGGTAATAGAATGCGTAGAAATTTTGTTTTAAGCAATGTAATATACTGTACAACTGATTACTTACGCTCAGTTCAGCTAGTCTCCTTCCGTTAGTAGCCACTGTGCGAAGTCATCCAAACGCTTCTTCTCGGCGTCAGCTCCGTCATCCTCGTGGTCGTCACCTGCTCCACTGCGTCTGAATCGTTGTTTACCCGAGAAGAGGGATGCCTCAATTCTACGGCCAGCAAAGAACCTGCCATTCATTTTCTGAAAAGACAATTAAGAGTGATGATCATCGTAGGAGTCTAGAAAAGACACACTATTAGGCAAGCTTGAGCACTAATTGGATCCCGGAATTTCACTGTCATGATGCCGTCTTTCTCCTTCTGTTGTATCGGTCAGCCTGTGACACGTACTAGATGTGTGCACAAACTTGCATCGTATAGAACAACATTGGTAACTTCCCCCAACGAGGAGCATTCCTCCCGTACGTCCTCCTTGAGATCGAGGAGTAGGGCCGCGTCGTCGGCGAGCTCTTGCAGCGTAAACATATGCTTGAGAACGACTACCCTCGGATTCTGAGCAGCCACGCCAACGTTCTCCTCAGGTTCCATCATCGGCCCAAATCCGTCTTCATCATCCCACTCTAGTAGCTTCCTATGAGAACGTGGTCAGCGCACAAAAAAACATAGATAGGATGTGCAAAACGCACTTTTGCATTTTCCCTATTCTCCTAGAAGCCTTTTTCTTATCCATGGTCTTCCGAGGTTTATGCTCCTGGCCAGACGCATCGCTCTTCGCCTTGTGTGCGAAATCGGCTTTTGCGACGCTCATGACCGTAGATGGATCGCCAAAACGCAGCTCCGCGTCGTCAAGGATGTTGAGGGCCAGGATTACCGAGTCTTCTTTGAAGTACACCACCAGCGCCTCCCCACTGAACGTCCCGTCCTCTTTCGCGTACATCTTTACTTTAGGCTCTCCCTCGTCGTCCTCCTCGATCACGCCACATTTGGAGAACCGCTCCACGAGTTCATCGTGCTCGGTGTCCAGTGGCAGGCCTGTCACATACACCGCCGTATTCTTCGACTTGCGCTCGGTAGGCGCACGCTCCTTCTTGTCGTTCCGGCCGCGTTTGATTGACGGGCCAGCTTCTGAAATCGGCGTTGCAGATGTATAGTCCTCGGGCTCCTTCCGCTTCTTGTTCTCGCGCGCAAGCACTGGCGCAGCAGGGGTCTAAAATATCGAGAAGCTCGCTCTGAATTTCGGCAAGGCAGGGAGGCAGGACAGAATGGAGTTTACCTCCTCGTCGACGCCTGCGATGGCGTACGCGGCCTGCTGCCGCTTGACTAGATCTTCGTCGACCTGGGGTGTTTTAACGCGATATTCACCCTATTTCAGCAATAGCACACACTAGGGGTATCCAAGATCCCTTCGCAGCGTCGTATTCGAGCTCTGTGCCATCCTCTTGCTCCAGTCTCCAGGCGTTCGCGGTTTTCGAGAAATATATTCTGGAGAGACCAAAGGTCAGATCTATGCAGAACTTAGAGTCGGTTTAGTGCGTTAATCTTACCTATCATCTTCAGCGAAGGCCTCAGCTTGCGCTCCTGCGGAGGCGCCGGCAGCTGCAGATGGTGGAGCGCCAGACATTTCTGTGTTTATGTGTGTTGAAAGTTCAAAGTTCTAATCATAGCACTCGTACATATTCGTACAAACAACACCTATCCACTTATGGAGGCCATTCGCGACCTCTGAGATCATTACAATGAGGAACAGTGTGGTATGGAGAATGTTCCGTGGACAAGGAAGAAAAAATCATCTTGAACGGCAGGAAGGATTCTTACTCAGACTTGGGCTTGCACAAATGGCTTCGATCTTAAATAATTCTCTCCAAATCGATCCAAATTCGTCTATTTGAACTCGAGGGCTAGCACAGGTATGACGCGCAACTAGCGGTAGAGATGCATAGGGAAGTATGCGTGTGGGTCATGAGGAGCGTCGGGAGCACGCTCCGGAATCCATCGTTTGTGGGGAACAGGGAGTACGGGGGGCAACCTTGTCTCGGAATAGACTTTCTGGGCAGTGGTGATGGACGCAATAGCTTCGGTGAGGTCAACGGGGGCCTTCGGTGCCGCTGGAACATCAGACTTTTCCTCTGACGGTGCTGCAATACTATAGTGAATTACGTTAAATCGACGTGGTGTGAATATGACACGATGATATTGGACGAACGGTTGGGTTCCAGAATGCTCAATCAACAAAGAAGATAGTTGGTCCTGAGTGACGACCGAAAGTTGGGGGTATGCGCGCCGGACATCACGTTTGTAGTATGGATTCTGAGCGGGGTCGGATGCTGCATAATTACAGACTGAGTACAATCCAAGTAGGTCCAGTAGAATTCATACCGAGCGTTGCAGGTGTACTGTACGCCTCTGGTCTCGAAGCAGGTTGTGGGCGACGGTTGATACTTGCAATGGGCAAGCCAGTTGAGATTTCGGGGTTCACAACAACAGCATCACCTGGTATCGAACTGTGAGCATTGCTGAGACGGACAAACGTTGAAACTCACGGAATTTCTTCCAGAAACCCTGAGGGCTTAGGTGGTAAAGTGTCGACTCGGCCGCTTTCTTGCTCGCCATGGTCGGTGGATGATGAAAGACTTATTTGGTTGTTTCTTGTCGGTGGAATCCGGGCCTACTCAATTTTATCCCCGCGCCGCCATGTAAAGACCCTTGCCTTCTATCGCCTCATTGCTGCAGAAAACCCTCAGCTTTCTTGTGTTCTGCGTCCCTTGGATATGGCGTCTCAACTCAAATGAGTTGCTCGGGAAAAAATCGGTTCGAGGCTTCCAGCCACTTGTCTACTGGAGGTTTAGCATAGAAAGCACCACCCCACAACACTCTACTATTCATGGCACAGCTCAGGTTACGGGCGAGGCCCACCCCAGAAATCCGCTATACTAACCTAATCCAGATATCCAATATCGAATCGCAGGGGCGACATATGGAAAACGGCATGTGTGAAATTCGCAAACGTTTTGTGTTTCCTGAATTTCTTGGCCTCTTAGTTTCCCATCCATGAAACGTCCATGGAAGCAAACGTCGCGGAGAAATGCCGCGGGGTAGAGCGATAATTTGTCCCAGGTTCGTCATCGCGGTCCTCCGAATGCGTAGGATGGCGCAATTATCACCATCGACTAAATTAGTAACAACAAATTTTCACATAAAATGAACCTCCGTTTCTCTGTTACTCTTAACATACCCCCGCTCTTAAGCTGTTTGAACTTTGCTGCTCCACAAGATGAGCATCACATACACTCACCCTCCTCATCCTGCGCAACTTCGGCAGCCAGCGCCCGGCGCATTATCTATTTCTTTGACAGCAGCGCCCGCTGATCGAGATCCTCATGACCTGCCCTCCTTCGGTTCTAGCAGTCTAACGAATCCTCAAGCGCCTGTCCTCTATCTGCCGCCCCTGTTATCATCACTACCTAACAGATACCTCCCGGAACCCATCAATTCGGAGCACCCACCACTCGTGACAGAAACACGCCTGCCAGATATAGATCCTGCGTCGTTGTCGCTACACAAAGCACTGCACCACTTCAAGCCTGTCGACGCCGACTACGTCAACAAGCCATACTCCGAGGCTTTTAACTGGTCTAGTTTAACCCTGCCAGAAGACGAAGAACGGGAATGGTATTGTGTGGTTTTCAGGAGCAAAAGAAAGGCTGGGAGTGACGGTGGAGGTTATCATCTTCGTGCTTTTCGCTTTATCCAGAGCGCTGACGCCACATACTACTTTAGCGCTGTACGATGCCGACAAACTGGCGCACGAAGAGGCAGTGCGTAACGGCGGAGTGCGTTTGAGAACAAACTTCCCCCTACATTCTTGCTGACTGGTTACGTGTAGTTAATCCTATACTGGTATGGTATCCCAAACCAAACGACAGGGATGAACCTCGCAACATGCATATGGCAGAGTCGGAAGCATGCTATCGCTGCGAACTCTCGTCCGCACCACATAAAAGCAATGCGGCTTGCCGCGAACTCATACGAGGTCTACTCGCTGGAGCGCCATGTCCTCAGAAAAGGGAAGGGATTTTCTGGAATTAGTGTGGAGCCCTACATCAGTGGCGACGTTGGCTGGTGATTTGCGGTGAACGGACAATTGAAGATCTACTGTCGATGTCGTATTGTTTTCCATGTCATTGCTATTTTTGCTGCCACGATACCCACAACCTTACTGTATAGGATTTAAATCTCGATATTCGGAAGACTTGGACAGGTAATATGAAAGCCCTTCATCAAGACGTCTCTATGGAAGTTGAGATCCACCTCTTGAACACAATATACGTAAAAACTTGATGGCACCAAAATTTAGGGTGACTTCAGCTCGAGCAGTCTGTCTGTCACCTAGGGCGTACGCGAATTGGTGATTGAAAAAAACTTTCACATAATATAAACCTTCGTTTCTGGTTCCATACCTATCCAATCCACTTCACAACTCTGTTTGAAATCTCTTTCTCCACAAGATGAGCCTCACATATACACACCCGCCACCTCCCGCAAAAACTCGACAGCCGGAGCCCGCCACATCGTCTATTTCCTCATCAACCGCGCCTACTGAACGAGATCCCCGCGTTGTTCCCTCCTTTGGCTCCAAGACCCTAACAAACCTTCAAGCGCCCATCATCTACTTGCCACCCTTGCTATCATCGCTACCCGACAAATACCCCTCTGAGCCCATTGCCTCAGGGCACCCACCACTCTTGACAGAAATACGTCTACCAGATATAGACCGCGCATCCTTGTCGCTGCACAAAGCACTGTTTAACTTCAAGCCTATTGATGCAGAATATGTCAACAAGTCATATGCCGAGGCCTTCAATTGGTCTAGTCTAATGCTCCCCGAAGAGGAAGAGCGAGAATGGTACTGTGTAGTTTTCAGGAGCAAGCGAAGAGCTGGGAGCGATAATAGAGGTTTTTATCTTTCTTCTACTTGTCGCTCTCCTGGATGTCCTAACGCCCCATATTATTCTAGCGTTGTACGACGCCGATGAAATGGCACACGAGGAAGCCGTCCGCAATGGCGGAGTGAGTTTTAGAATTTATTTGTACATTGAGTGGTCGTTGACTGGTATGCGCAGTTGATTCTTTATTGGTATGGGATCCCAAATCCGACGACAGGGATGAACATGGCGACGTGCATATGGCAGAGTCGGAACCATGCGATCGCTGGGACCTTTCGTCCCGCTCACGCCAAAGCGATGAGGCTTGCGGCAACATCATACGAGGTTTATTCATTGGAGCGCCACATCCTCCGCAAGCAAAGGGGAACCCATGGGGTCATTGTAGAGCCCTATCTTGGTGGAGACGTCGGATGGTGATTCGAAAATCTCTTACTTAAATAAGAGGGAGCATTCTGTCAAATTTTCGAGCTCTTCCCAGATTTACCTACTCCAGACAGATATTCATCCGTTGGATTGTATACCTGTCTATTTTCCCTCTCTACCATGCCCTACGCCTATTTATTAAATCAGTCAAGTGTCCTCGACACATGCCCTATTCTCCCCTAGCCTATATTTTTTCACGGATGGAACACAAGACCATCAGTGTTGCCCCGGTTCAAGTTTTATATGATGTGATTTATGGTCGCACACGGCGAGGGATACCGGCCCGGACTCCGAAATCCAACGCCACACAAATAGCTGTTCTATGCCTCTGTATTTCGCACCTTGTCCCTCTGCATCTCTTCACCCCAGCTATTCGTTCATGCCAGCAAGTCTAAATGCTTGGCACGTCGGCTAGCTTCTTCGGCTGGCATGCATAAAATCGAACCTAGTGTGACGTGACATCCAGCACAATTTTTCAGCAGTATCTATTGCAGTGTGCTATGCGGAAATCATCAGTTTTCGTCTTTGCAGTCGTATGCGCGTCTTGTAGCGCTATTTCTATATCCATCGACGATAACAATGGTATCCGCCTCGCTGTGTCGCCCCGTTGCGGGCAGCTGGATGGCACTACTGCCGATGTCAACGCGGGTCTACAGCCCTACAAGTTCGAAACAATCGTGTCTTTTGGGGTGCGTATTGCTTCTCTGGATTTAAATTGTAAATAAGGCTCATGAGCGTCAATTTAGGACAGTTACACGGATGGGGGACGCGACGACGGGGGGCCACTGGCTCCGCCTATTATGACTCCACCTAGCACTCAAGCTGGTGGAAGATCTACCAATGGGCTCACGTGGATTGAGAACGTCTCATACGACATTGGCGCGATTTTAATGGATTATGCTGTGAGTAGCCTTGGACAAATTGGAATACCACTGCTACGTCCCCATTAAGTACTCATAGATATGGTCTTTGTACAGCAATCTGCCGCTTGTATTGATCTCAGGCTTTGGCCCAGCAATCCTCGACAGGCAGATTTTATTCACCAAGGTGCATTTCGCTTTTGTAAAACGAACCCCGCCCAATCTCATTTATAAGCAGTGCAAACATTCTTGGGCCAGGAACACAAGCTGGATCCCGAGACGACATTGTACAGTATCTTTTTTGGTATCAAGTAAGTGCCAGGTTGCGACCCCCAATTTTAATTTTACTCACTTGATTTTTCAGTGACTATCTAGCTTCCATGAGTGTGTCAGTCCGTCTTTCTAAAGTATAAGTTAATCAACCCTCCCTTAAGACGACGGTAACCACATGCCCGCCGCCGCGCAAGCCCTCCTCAATCAGATTGAACTCCTCGCAAGCCCACCCACCGATGCCCGCTCCTTTATGGTCCTCGACGTCTATGGTCGCGGGGCTACTGCCCCCGCCGGCGAAGCCTTCAAGCAGTCCGTCTTCGATGGGCTTAGTAACTTTCACATGCGGCGCAACGGCACACGCCTGAACGTGTCTTATGTAGACTTTTCGACAATCTGGAAGGGCGTCCTGGGCCCGGACCCAGGTTACAAGGCGTTTGGGTATACCAGCACAGACTCATGTACACAGTGTACGCGGGAGCACGGCTGTTCGACCTATGGCGCGTGTAACGATCCCGAGCATTACTTTTATTGGATTCCAGGGTGAGTAGCGCCGCGCGTTGGATTATGAGTTTTATATTCGCGACTTAGCCTTCCATTTATAGACACCCATCAAAAGAAACCCATCGTATCATGGCGGATTACGTTGGCGAGGTTTGGAGGAAGTGCACATTGGGCTAAGTTGCTTTTGTTCTTGGTGTTGGAAGCGTTTGTCGCAGCCTATAAGTTATAATTATATTAATATTATCGACTTGAAGGGCACTGGTATTATGAGTTAGCTCATAAACACCAGAATACTTGAAGGTTCTACTCTAGCTCTTCACCAGTGTGGTTTTCTTGAAGACACCGATACATGATGACTTTGGCGAAGCTGAGTCCTCTGAGATTTGAGAAAATGCTGAGCAGTTGACATTGGAGAGGCTGTAGACAGCGCTCCGTTCACGACGAGCACGCGACGCCAGGAAGTCAAGGGCCCTGCGGATGTAGTCTGAGTTTTGATGGGGGGTCGAAACTGCGGATGAGGATTTCGGCGTCAACGGATCATGTGAAAATCACAGGACATGTAAATTCACAACACGTCTCCCCCAATCCACGCGTTACGCCCCGATACTTGTTTTCAAACTACCTTTATAAAGCTTTAAATTACCCTAAAGTATTTTTAAACATAATTTAAAAATAAAAATAAAATAAAAAATAAAAATCATGTTTCTTCTGGCGGCTGAATGCAACACCAAGCCCGAGTGCCACCAGCTTGTCATTGGCTCATAACAAGCTCATCCAGAAGATTGCTGTTAGCCGGAAAGAGCTAGGGAACTTTATATGTGTTACAGTTTTTCCTCTTTTCCCCTTTAGTCCGGACTTCTGACAGGTGTCATACACACGGTCTGACACCTGTCCCC
>JABCKI010000078.1:0-43499 GCA_018282025.1 Sphagnurus paluster | reverse complement strand
GAGGAGATCAGTTGAGAAGGCTCTTATCAGTAAAATTCAGTCCTCGAGACAGTCACATCAGCTGATGAATCCACTGCCAAAGTCTCCGACGAATTTGCCTATTCTAGCAACTGTGACCTGATTAGATTGCTCAAATTTGCTTGAACACACCTTCGAGAGTCCAATGCTCAACATCGGCGCAACAACAGGAGAGATCATTTTCATAAGTTGTAAGGTTTAGGTAGTTAGACTTGGATCATAAACAAAAAATTTCTCTATCAATTTATTTTAGAAAGTAGTGAGTGAATTAAAATTGGGAAATACTTGGGTTCACCGCTGATGCGTGAACACATCTCAATCGCCGCAAGCAATCATAGCAATGTTCACAGATCGGATAGATAAAAACGAGGGCTTCCATATAGAAAAAACTCCGAGAGAGTTTAGCGAGAGGTTGCAGAGAAATCGGGCTTTGTCTCGAGGAGTGGTGGTGTCTCGAGGAGTGGTGGTGTCTCGAGGAGTGGTGAAACACTGTAAGTCCCATGGCCATCCAGATAACATCTGTGGATGCGATTAAGCTTGGACGGTCAGCGACCGCTGAGTTTGAATTGTCATTTTGCTTCCAGCCTCGCCACCTAAATCAATTTTCGTGGCGTAGAAAAAAAATTTCGGTGAGATCGGAGTAGAGGTATATTTCGCGGAATGGTTTATAAAATATCGTCCCTCAAAAATAATCCCCAGGGCAAATTCTTTTCGCACGGATCACATCACCCACTCTGTGCCTACACCCACCCGGTGTTTTCCTCCAGCATCATTACCATGATACCTAGTATGTTACATCTCCTTCACTCACACTGCTTGATCCTCACTGGCTATCATCCACAGTCGGTGCAACCTTGTTTGGATTATGTACGAAGTTGCCAACTATCACTGGTGTGAGTGCGAAGCTACCCACCATCGCTGCATTGAGCACGAAGCTTGCAGCCCTCACTGCGATGGTTGCCAAGCTTCCAGCTATTGCTGCATTCAGCGCTAAGCTCCCAGCCATGGCTGCAGTGGGCGCAAAGCTTCCTGCTATCGCTGCACTAAGCGCCAAGCTCCCAGCCATGGCGGCAATGAGCGCCAAGCTTTCGACTGTCGCTGGATTAAGCGCCAAGCTCCCGATCGTAGTCGGAGGCGTTGCCGCTCTTGCAGGTGCGGCGGTGACCCCCCTCGCCGCCGCTCCTGTCCTTGGCATATTCGGCTTCGGCGTCGCAGGCCCAGTGGCGGGTGAGTTTTCTCTTGTGATCTGAAAAATTTCTACTCTCTGAGCCCACAAATAATGCAGGGACTATGGCAGCCGGAATCCAGGCCGGGATTGGGAACGTTGCTGCTGGCTCTGCGTTTGCACTGGCTCAGAGTATCGCCATGGGAGGAGCGGCTGTCCCATTCTTTGGTATCGCCACCGGGGCCGCCATTCTAGGATGCGCTGGCTGGGGGATATTCAAATGCCTCTTGCTATTGTGATATCGATGAGGTATGAGCCTATTAGTATTGTCGGATGTAATTCTGCTCACTGAATATTGATCGTCTTTGACCTCAGTTTCTAGTCCGTGTGTATACTTAGCGGTTCGGGTTGTCTATGTTAAAGGTTGGACCATTTGAATGCAGACTGGTACTGAGCACTACAGCTACTACTAAGAGCTGCGGACAAGATATCATCGGGTAGTAGCGTTTCTCAGCCCTATTCCGGGTATATTACAAATGTCGATGGCATGGACCCATTATCTACAAGTTACGATCTAGCGGGGCTGAGATTTACACGGGTGGTCGATTGTCTTTCTTACATGGCACCTTCACTCTTGGAGATGATATACCTGCAAAGAACATTGGCAACCAAAGGCATGTCTACACACTGAGACGCACCACGCATGAATCATTCCAGGAATCCACCCCAGGATACACAACAAGATATTGATCCAGAAGTCTGTGTTTCAAGTAGTACCGCATTAGAAGTTGAATCAAGCTTTGACTGTAGTGTGTCACATACCTGCTGCACAACCTCGCTCTGGAGTAGCGCAGTTGAAATTTGGAACATAAAGCTAGCTTCTACGAGTTCACTTACTGAAGAATACTGGTACCGGAGGTAGAAATCTTGCGGGTTCGTCAGAGTGCCAGTGAGACTCATAATTCATATTCAACGAGGCATTGCGCTCACATTGCGAGAAAGTATAGGCACACGTCAGAGTTGGAAGAAACAACCGAGGTCATGTTGAATGTTCAAGTGAGGAATGTGGTCGGTTTACAGAGGGTTGGGGCGCAGGGTGAACGTTAACAATAGTGGCTATCAATCGTGTTAAATAAGAAGGATGTAGTGACGTCATTGATTTACGTGACGTCATCCTGCACACGCAAGGGGGGCCGTTGGCCTCGTGTCTCTTGCTCAAGTATTATTATTGTCCAGTAAAACGTGTAAATTGCACGGAGATGAATCATTTCGATACCTTTCGTTGCCGGATCGTACAGAAATTGGGTCTCTCTTAAAAACCGCCAACGAGAAGACGATACAGCCTCATAGATCATTAAGAGGGCAAAGGCATGCATTAATATTAATTTGGACTTGAAAGTAAATTTTTAGAAAGTGGGCATCCTTTGCAAGGCGCGTCGTCGAAAGCTTGAAGCCTTGCACTGGTGCCACATCGTGTGGCGCACGTGTAGAAATCACCTGACTGGCAGTCGCGTCCTTCAAGCTTGGCCTTCGGACACGCGACTCAACATGATGCACCGTACACTTCAGCGCGTGGTGAATCTATCTCTATTCTGTGTGAAAATCTTCGAAGATGATCTATGATCTAATTGCCCAGGTACCCAAACTGATTTGAAGGACCACTCAAGCCAGGGTAGACGCAACGGTCTAAACATATCAGTATCTAATGAGGTGCTATAAATATAAAAAATTGGCCACATTTTCATTGTTCCAAGCAAAGGTTCTACATCGAAGGGAAAAACTTCGTTATCGATGGTGCCAGGGATTCGACGAAACTGGTATATCTGTGATGGGGAAAGCGAGACGCTGAGATAAAAACCTCGTGGGCCGTGGAGAGGAAAAACCGCCGGTGGTTGGGGACTAGTTAAATAAACACCTTCATGAAGCAAGCTTGTGATTTCTCCCCCATCCTCGAGGCTCGCAGTCGTACATACATGCAAGACTCATCTCATACTATCGGCGGATTATCCGTACCCCGCATCGCATTTAGTCTCTACGTGCTGTCTGCACGTTGTATCCTGCCTATGCCAAGCAGCCTCACGGTTTTCTTCCCTCTACCCCACTATCCAGCACACCATTTTGCAGACAAGAAAAGCAATATTAGCACAACATCTACGTAGGGTATTCATACAAAGGTATCAAGTGTCTATGGTTCCACAGGTACGTATGACAAGATAAATCAAGAAAGCATTGCGAAATCAGTGTCTATGTATATTTTATTTGCGTCCCTTGCCTTTTCCTTTACCCTTGCCCTTTGTCTGGTTCTGATTAGCAGCTTTCACCACAGGATCTGGCTTCTCTGGGGCGGGAGCAGGCGCTGGCTTCGGGGCGGGTGGTGCAGGTGCAGGTGGCGCTACCTTGCTTGGAGGCGACGCTTTCGCAGGTGGTGCAGCTTTGGGCGGCGAAATGGACGCTGGCTCCATCGATTCGAGCGCCGAGAAGAGTTTCGCGCTGTCGACCATCTGTGAACCTGGCGCAGGTTTCTTGGCAGAAGACTCCTGCGGCCACCTTTGGGTCTGTTTTGGAGGCGCCGCACCGCCGTTCATGAGATGCCCCCAGTCTCCGTTCTTCATCTGCTCCATAATCCACTCATCTTCGTCCAGCGATGGGACCTCGTTCGGCGGAGATGTAGGCGCGGTCGAAGGGGTAGGTACTGTGGAGCTCATCCCGCCGTCATACTCCTCCTCATACTCCTCCTCCTCACCGAACTGGATAATGTTTGTGAACATCGTCGACGGGACGCTCGGCTTGGGCTCGACAATGTCAAGTAGAATTCTCGAGTTCGACGGCAGGCTGTGATCGGGGCGACCCTCATCATCCGGGAGCTCCTCGATCGTCACACTCCTGGTACCAAGTTTGCTCTTCGCTCCCTTCATAGCACCCTTGAGAGGCTGGGCGAAACTCCTATTGGCGCTGGGGACGTCACTATAGTAGGCATACTCCGACGAATCAGGATCCGAGGGGCGACGTTGGCTGTCGAAGGGATGGGCAGAGTAGGACCCAGGCATTCCAGAAGTCTTCATCGAAGGCTGCGGCTTTCTCTGGGCACCCCATGCCTGAGACTGATTAGCATCACCAGTCGGTTTCCAGAAGCCATTCGACTCGGGTTGTTGCTGCTGGACCAGTTTGGAAATCGGCGGCTCATACTCCATACCCCAAGACGCCGCCACAGATTGTGATTGCATTCTGGATGGCTGCCCGTTGGAGTTTGAGGAACCTGTCTTGAGGCCGCGAAGTCGCATCTGGCGTTCCCATGGCGTCTCTTCAGGCTCAGCCTGCTGCTGAGGAGCGTTCTGCGATGCCTGCGATCGACCTTTCATGACCTGATTCCAGACCGACTCCTCTGGTGCTGGGGGTGCGACTGAATTCCTCGACATTGCGCTAGCGTTACCAGTGCGTTGAGCGTTGAGCTTCATATGCCTCTCCCACAAAGATCCCTCCTCCTCCTGCTTCGGTGGGGAGACCTTCGTCGTCGACATCGCTAGCTGAGCCCTTGCCGCCGCCCACATATCTTCCTCCGGCATGCCCTGCACAAGTTTCAGAGGCGACGGGGCCTGCCCCTGCTCCTTCAGCCTTTGGATGCGCTGCCACGGTGTCTCCTCTGACTCCTTCTGCACGACTGCCTGGACCTGCTGCTGCTGCTGCTTAGCACGCATCATCCGCTCCCAAGGCGACTCTTCCTCCACAGCCGCTTCAACCTCCTTCTTCGCCACCCTCCCCCAACCACTGCGCACCTCGCTGGCGGCTGCCTTGTTGGGCGCAGCCATCTTAGCTAGCCGCGCGTGCTGCTGCTCCCATGAGGTCGCCTGGTGTTCGTACTCATTATCCATCGTCCAGGATGACGCCCCGAGTGCAGATGGTCTCTCATCAAACCCGCGCACAGTGGCCCGTGGTGTGGAAGCGACATCCGAGAAGTAGTCGGACGCTACACCACGCTTGGCGAAGAGTTGCGGACGCGGCGTGGACGAGAGCTCGTCCTCTGGATGTGCGAAACGCTGTTGGAGGATATCCTTGGGGGAGACGGCGGAGGAAGCAGACGAGGAGGAGAAAGACTGAGATGGTATTTTGGTGGGGATGGTGGGGGTGGTAGGGGATGTCTCGGCGTCGTCTTCAGCCTTGCCTGCTGCGACTTTTTTCTGGGATACGAGGCGCCCCCTTTTTACGACGGGTTTCTTGCCAGCAGCAGAAGAGACCGGTGTGGGCTTGGGCTCGACGGCTGGGACAGCCTTTGGCGAAGATTCAGGTGGGGAAGAATTCTTGTTTTTGAAGAGGTTAGAATTGGTGGTGGAAGTGGGGTCGGAGAGGACCTTCTTCAGCATGGACGTAGCCGTGGGTGCGGATTTTTTAGTGCCCCAGCCAGAAGGAATCGGGGGCACAGGGGTGGACATCGCTGCAGCGGGGAACCTTCCTGGGATCCGGGGGTCGTCGCTGTCATAGGAAGAGGAGTAGTCGAGGGAGGTACCACTGAAAGTTTCTTCCAGCCATGGCGGGCCCGTCGCTGCGTCTGGGCTAGGCGGAGAGGGCTCTGGGTGCCATTGAGAGGATAACGAGGAAAGGGAAGTGGTCGGAGTAGAGGAAACCTGCTTCGTTTTCCACCCAGACGGTGTGGATCTGCCGATGGATTGCCGACGAGCGCGTATGGTGTCAGGAGCAGGGGTGCGGATGTCAGACGCAGCCTCGAAGTGTGGGACGCCCCAGGCCTCGTCGCCGTCGTCATCCGCCTCTTCGGCCTCGTTGTCAATGACAAACACTTTCTTCTCGGCGTCCAGGCGCACTGTCTGACCCTTCTTGAACGTGGCCTCCCAGTCGTGCTCGGCTACGTTTGCAGAAGCGGTGTTGGCTGTCCTCCCGAGGTTTCCGAAGACGGAGCGCTGGTTGTTCCGTTCATGTTCCTCTAACCACTTCTTCCGTTCAGTTGAAACTATCTTCTTGCGCTCCTCCTCCTTGTCCTTTTGCAACTGGACCATGCGCTCCTCGTGAGCTGCCACTTTCGCCACCGAGTCAGCCTTCCACGTCGGCTTCCTACTCTTACGGTCGTTCTGCAACTCTATCGTGAGCTCTACGTCGGCCTGTGCTGCCGCAAGGTGGAACTCGTAGATCTTGGTAACGCGAGTCTGCATTTTGAAAACCTCAAAGGCTTCCTCTTCCGTGTTCTCATCCGCATTCAGGTAAGGACCAACATATGATGGACCGCGAACACGAGCCTTCTTGCGGTCGATGTCTGGGGGGCGCTTGGGAGGCGCAGAATTCATTCCGGTACGAGTGAGAGCAGTAGACTGGGGGAAGTAGTCATACGAGCCGGAAGAGGCGGTAAAGTCAGGGGAGCCGTTCTGAGAACTGAATTTCGTGGATCGGGAGTGCCCCAGGCCCCAACCGTCGGTGTGGGTAATCGCGACAGGGAGAGATATATTCTCATCCTCAGATTCTTCCGTTTGCTAATTAAAGTGAGTGGTTAGGCACGTGCATACTCTTTGATAATTTGGGGGTACCCACAGATATGTAGGACGATACTGCATCGTAGAGTTCATCGTCAGTAGAAAATTCGTTGGGATTCACGAGTGTATAACTCGAAGAGGTGGATGCAGAGAGATTGGATGTGCGAGTGGTTGAGGATAACGGTGGCGCAGGGTTGAAAATCGAATGCTGGGGCTGTGTGGGCACGTTTTGCACCACAAGCTGTAGAGGTTCGTCGTCATCGGCATCCTCGCCAAGGACCTTGACGATTTTCTGTAGCTCCAGGCCAGTCATTTCGCCCCAGTCTTCATCGCGGAGGTTGTTCTTGGCAAGCCTCTTCTGCCACTCCTCTCTAGCCTTGGTCAGATAATCCTCGCTAGCCTCTCGAAGTAGCTTTGCCTTTCGAGCGTCGTGCTCGTCCTGTTTAGCACGGGTTTTCGATGGGAGAGACTTCCACTTGGTGTCCTGGGCCTTGGTAATCTCATCCCGTCGCCGGTCCATGCTTTTGCGTTGGGCCTCTGCCCATCCTTCAAACTCGGCCCAGATAGTGCGAACCCGTTGAGCGGGGGGTGTAGGATTGCGAGTGGTGAACATTGCTGGCTGTTATCGTTGTGGGAGGAAGAAAAAAAGTTGAAAGATGACTCGAGTCCACAGAAATTCCGATTGTGAAGTGGTTGAGGTGATGAAACGAGATGGGAATAAAACGGGCAGCCTCGTGTTTCTGGCGGGATGCCGAGATTGATTGTAATCCGTAGAATCGACGAAGTCAGCAAGCTTTCCGGGTCTTCGCCGCAATGAGTCCGTGATAAACAGGTGTAAGAGAGAGAGTTATGGGTCTTGAATTGAAGAGCATGAATGAACTCCTTGAACTGCGGGCCCCTTTGAATTTACAGCTGGTCTTAGGGTTGATCATGAACGATAACGACGACAGACCCTGCACGCAGGGTTACCAAAAGGGGGATGCCATGCCACCTGCCGTCACTTGATTCAACGCCACGAGGCAAACGTCGGTGCATCCCGCACCCTCTGCCCAACGCCCATCCAAGCCTCCTTACACCCATTGCTTGCTCGATGGATCCTATTCAATGTCATCTTCACTCATCGTCGCCCAACCTATTTTTTGGCGCCAACCCCCAAGCCAGCGTTCGGTCAATGCATGAATGATGCCATGCTCTCGAACTCATGCTAAAATTTTCTTCTATCCTGCCACACCCGACCCTTTCAGCTTTCGATTCTTGCCCTCTCGGATACTAACGCTCTTCATTCATATCCGAATGGCTCCGCATGGACCGCCTTTACCATTGTAGTAGTACTTCCGAAGGTACAGGTTATCAATCGAGCTATTCTCGCGCTTCACGTTATTCATACATTTGCTCCTGCTCCTTTTCAAGAAAAACCGTCCTTGGTGACCGGCACACCATATCGATGCTCCACGCTTGTCCTGAAAGGTGACTGAAATGAAACCACATGTTGTATCGATGAAATGGAATCATGTAATGAATACAATTCATGGCCTATCTTGAGCACCCAGACTCTCAAAACATCAGGCCACCTTGCCTTCTATGGCTAGAAGAGCGAACGCCGAGGGACATGCATCATGTCATTGATGACAGCCCGGCTCACAAACAAGCAAGTCTTTATCAGCCAAGTCCGAAAAGGCGCTTATTGACGACTTCCTTTCAGGTTCTTCAAAAATCTACGAGGCTACTCGCACAGCACCATCAGGACCACAGCCAGGACTGTATCGTTTGAGAAGACCCTCTCCTCCGATGATAAAATATCAGCCCTGCATTCATCCGATCCATTGTCCAACGGGAATGACAGTCCTATCAATAGCAGAACGCCTCCAAAAACGCCTCTAGGCTCCGAGTCAATCTCACGCCCGGCGCTCTACGGCACGACCGTGCACCCACCGCCGAACCCAGCTCACGCATCTGCAACTACCCGAGCGTCTCCCGCAATCTTCATGTTTCGTAAATCGTCCCTGTCGCTGCGCTTGTGCCCTCAATGGCACGATTTAATGTCGCTATCGCATGGAAGGCTGGATTCACTCACCATAGACAAACGCATTGTTCTGGCTACACCACAGCCTGCTCATTGACGTCAAACACGCGTCACACGCTACGCTTCTACCCTCTGCCCATGATCTACACCCTCCCTTGGTTGTGATCGTCCATTTGAGTGATCGCTGAGGATCCCTTTTGTAACGGCAACCCGGCCCATGAGCTTCGCCAACGTCTCCCACTCTTTGTATCCATACCGCTCTATTGTCAATACTTATCCGGCCTTGTTTCCCATTGTCAAAGGATCAAATAGGGTGTCAGGCCGACTTTGGCGGTCTATTCATGCATGATGCAGCGTTTATCGCGAAAAGCTGGTAGCTTACTGGTTTTCGACATCAGGTAGCGGTGGAAATAGGCTTGTAACATCCTTCCTTGCCTTTCTGATATTCTTCCTTCGTCAGGACCGCCAAGGTCGGGTTTCATCGATCGTCCTGGAGTTCTTTTCACCGGTAGTCAGGGTTCGCTCGTCATTACCTCGACGATCATAAAAACCCGGCTATTACTTGCCACTAGACTTAGGCTATCATCGTGACTGCACTGCACCGGGCACCCCGCTTAAAGTTATCGACGTTTCCTGAAACCGCAGTGTGTTGCTATAAGCTCGCTACCGACGAGTTAAGACCCTTCACCGACGGTTTTTCGGAGTATGCCTTGTTTTTCATGGGTGGAAGATTGTATGGGGACTTGTGCTAGGTTACTCCTTGTCGTAACCGTTATCATGGACTAGGCCATGAAACTTGTGCCCAAGTTTGTTCTAGCTGTGCGATATTACGTACACGCTGAACAGCCTTCGCATTCTCCCACCATCATCCGTTGAATGTTGTACTACTCAAAATCGTTGTCTTTCATTTGAACAGGCAGGGAGCCTCGTTCCTCCTTGGACGCTTTTCTTCCCTCGAACACCACTTTAAACAGGACACAACCAACTCACAGCTCATAATGGGACATCGGCAACGATTGATGCCGATGCCTGATCCTGGCCTCTCACGGCTCTCGTGCTCGTGGCTGTTGAAGGCAAGTGTTCGTTCAACTCTTCCCATGGTGCACCCTGGCGTTTCGTACCCTGGGCCCTAATGCTTGAGCGGCGTTTACATTGGCTAGACTTTGTGCATACAGAATGAGCGTGTTCTTCTGGCCGCACTACTTTATAGTTCACAGGGCATTGTAATTTGCCGTTATCGTCCCCCTTTTTCTACTGGACAGATTCGGCGGTCTTTATCTTGAAAGGGCGGATCGCTTCTTTCTGCCTGTGAGAAGAGGTCAAGCATACAAACCACCTTGGTCAAACTAAACCTAATACGGTCGAATGCCTGCGACTACTAGGCTGTGGCGCCCATGATTATTTTGCTATTGGCTTCTCAGTGAGCATAAATAACTGCCTCGTGTGTCGCTGTCTGTCTAATTTTACAAGGATATATGTATACAATCTTCCTTCTTGGCCAGCGAGGAGCTTGGTTGTCTCATCTCTCCCGATGACCTTACTGCGCCTGTACTGTCGACAAAAAGCTTTCCCTCCTCTAGCATTGGCTAGGACTATTCTTATGGAATGTCACGCACCCGCGCAGTCCGAATAAACGTCATGTTTTTTTCCAAGCACGGCCACTCCACGACCTGCGCCAACGCGGCCGTCAATCGTGGGATCAGACGATGCTTATGTCTTTCCTTGATTCTGGCGAACAATGCCGTTCTAGCATTGTCTCTGGCTGCAGTTCTGCAGAGAATGTGCTAGAAATGACTAGATAGTTGGTAATCTTGAAATCACGTCAATTGAAGCATAATAAATTGTGATATTTATCAATCAGCTGGTGCAACTCCGACGACTGGTCTTGGGACAAGTGCCAGGGCATCAGCGTGTGCCCCAAACCTGACCAATGAGGATGTGTAGATCATTCGCTGATTTCATCGATTGTCAGCCCAGTACACTAAACTGTGTGTCGAGATACGTATATGTTACTGTGAGGGAAGCTTAGCTACAGTATTAGATCGGAAAATGCTGGAAAGTCAAAGTTCTGTGTGACTGCTACTCTGCGAAGGTTGAGCTTTGAGGGTGGTGATCAGGAAGAGTGATAAGATAAGGGTGAATGATCCGTAGTCAGCGCTGAGGCAACCAAGAGTCCGCCTCAACAATCTGACAACACCTCTACGCGTCTCCCCACCACGACATCAGCCGCAGTGCCGCCAGTCTGCCTTGCGTGCGAGAGAACAAGGGTCGCGACGAGAACCGAGCGTAAGTCCCGCCTTAAACCTCCAACCTGGTCTTTTCCGAAGGCGTGTGCTCAACATGAGGCAGGGCATTCCCGTGGACTCTCAGCCGCCTTCTGACGGGGTCTCGCCCCAGGCCATCTACGGATTTTGCTCGTCACCACTTTCATTTTGACGTCCAGCCTTTCTATCCTGCCCAACATCGCTATATCTACTACTATCTCTGGCCGGTACCATCGCTCTATCGTGCGCTCAGTCTCCGCCTGCGTTAGATGTCAACAGTGACATCTCGAGTACCATCACATACGAACTCACATCCCCCGGGTGATGCATTCGATTTTGAGCCCGATAAACAATGGAAGGATGCGCTGAGGCACAAGATCGAGCAGGAGCTTTCGTCGATGGCAGCAGACGCCCACAAGAATCTCGAGGATGCACTTGCCAAGGGACCTGTGTCTGTAGCGTATAGGGTACAGCTTACGCGCGAGTATCACGAGGCCATGGCCAACATTCGATCCCTCGCAGAAGATACCTTCCAGATCCAACTTGAGCGAGAACGTCAAGAGCGTCGATGGGCAGCTGGCCAGCACATGTTGCCGCAATGGACTGAGGCGCTTAAGCAAGAACAGCAGGATATTATGGACAGGATCAAGGGTACGCAGAAGGAGAATGGCTCGCATAAGGAGGATGCCAGCTCCACGGTCCATCCGCCTGAACCCGAAGCTAACGTTAATCCACCTCTTGAGGAACAGCATAACCAGGCAACCATCGAGGAACCATCGTCCAAGTCCCCTGGACCCGAGGTACATTCCACAGAACCAGTTCCATTGCCCCCTGAGCTCGCCGAGAAGCGCGAACGCATGCTACGCGAGGAGCGAGAACGAAAGGAGCTGGAGAAGGCTCGTGCAGAGAGGCTTGAGAGGGAGAGAAGGCGACAGGAGAAGGAGCACAAAGACAAGGAGGAAAGGGCAAGGCTAGAGAAAGAACGACTGGAGAAGGAACGGCTAGAGAGGGAACGGCTGGAGAGGGAACGGCTGGAGAAGGAGCGACTGGAGGAGGCGGAACGTACAGAAAGGGAGAGGCATGAGCGGCAGGAGAAGGAACGATTGGAAAGGGAAGAGAAGGAGAGGGAACGTCAAAAGCAGGAAGAGCATGAACGCGAACAACGGGAGCGGGCCCCCCAGAAACGCAGGTCGACTTCGAGCCGTCGAGGGTCCTTGAGCCGCGCAGGTATCAGGGAAGATTACTCTTACTCTCCACCAATCCATCGCCGCCCTTCCCAGCTCAACTTTCATGAGCGACACACCCCTCCTGACCGCACTGAGAGTGACGGTTCGTCAGACATCGATGAAGAGAAGCCTCGCTCCGTCGAACGCCCTAGGTCCATACGCAAACCTTCAACACATGAGCGGCCTACGGACCCTCCTCTTAGTAGATCTATCGAACGTCCATCCTCGGAACGCTATGTCACACTTCCACCTATTTGGAAGCCCTCCTCTCCCGGAGAAGATATCAGACCCCCGTCCGCCGGGCTAGCGAGGCGCAACAGTACTACGAGCATTCGTTCCGCAGGCTCAGGCCATCTTCCTTCCATTGCCGAACCCATTCCCGAACGGAGCGATAGTGAGGCCGAACAGCTCGAGGAAGAGCCACCGCGAGTCCCAGAGCCTGAGCCAGAGCCTGAGCCGCATCGTGCTGCCTCCTGGACTCTGCCAATGCCCAAGAAAGAGCGCAGGCGCGAACGGAAAAGTTCTACCCATGAACAGGCTCGATTTGAGGAGCTACCTTCACCCTTCGTCAGCCCAAGGAGCCCATATCGTCCCGAGGACATTCACCCGCTCCCACCGTCGAGTGTCAGGGCACGCTATGATGACCTTCCGCCCGTTTACGACAGTCCTAGGCCCCCTCATCGATCGGAAGATATCCCCAGACCCGCGTCAAGCATGCGTGCGATGAGCCATAAAGCCTCATTCGAATGGGAGCATCAGCCTACTCCTCCACCTAGGATGAGGAGTCGAGGACCTGGGTCTTATGAGGAGCGCCCATATCTCTACCCTATGCCGCCACCACCTTCTGGTCGCCATATCCCCCGTCCTCCGTCGTCTGTCGCGGGTGAACGCGATGATCGGGACCGGGACTATCATGACCCCCCCTATCGCTCATATCCCACCCCACCCAGTTCCGTCAATCGCTCGTCATCAGGCCGCGAGTATGGATCGACACCGCAACCATGGTATCCGGGTCCATCGAGCCGCATCGATCCCCCACCCCCACCTACCTACTATACTGAGACCCGCAGTAACACATATAAGTTGGCTCAACAGCCCGAGAGCCCCTCGCTTAAACGTAGGTCATCAGAGAGTCGTCATGCTACCTCTCGTGAGCCATCGTACGCCAAGAGCTTTTCGGACGGTGAGTTCGATGTTCTTTTCTTACTTCTTTCCCAGATTGAGCGAGCGCTTTCCTGCCACTAGAACCCTACCCCCTTCATGGACCCTCCACAGACACATACTCTCGCCCATATGAGCGACCACCATCCGCTAGCATCCCCATCCGCCGCAGGCAGTCCCCAAGCAGAGAACCCGAGCCCGACTGGAAGTCGTGGGCTGCCGAACACCCGCTTCCCCCGCGTCGGCGCGACTCTGATAGGCGCCAGCGTGAACACATCGAGCGATTCCTCCCTCGCACACATACTTACCACGACCGCGACGACGTGCCATCTGAACCCAGCGGTGAACAGGACTATTCACATGGAAATGGCCGTGAGCATGATCCCTGGGAGCGGGAGCGGGAGCGCGATGACCATCACAAACACCCCCGGCATTACCGTCCCTCCACGTCTTCGTCATATTCAGCAGCCAACAATGTCGAGGGACCCTCGCACTCTTTCGGTGGACGTGATCTCCGAGGTCCACCCGACGGAGAAATCGACTACGGATGGTATGACGCATATGATGGGGAGGAGGCTGATGACGACCCCGATCGGCATCTCGAAACTGACTGGCGAGATAGTCAGGATGAGCTGTGGAACAGACACATAGAGCTGAAGAAGAAGGAGGATGAACACGAGGCGTGGCGTTTGGCACAAGCTGCAAAGGAGGAGGAACGAAAGAAGCAGGAGGCGGAGGAATTGAAACTAGCTGAGGAAAAAAAGAAGCGAGAAGTGGAGGATCAGCGGCTCGCGGACGAAAGACGATTCGCTGAGGAGATGCGAGAAAGACATAGGCGTGTGGCGGAGGAGATCCGAGAAAGGCAGAGACAGGAAGAGATTCGGGAGAGGCAGATACAGGAAGAGGTTCGAGAGAGGCAGAGACAGGAAGAGATAAGGAGGGAGGTGGAAGAGAAGATCAGGATCGAGACGGAGAGGATGGTGTTGGAAGCAAGGATGAAGGAGGAGGCGAAGAGGTTGGTGGATGAGGAAGAGGCTAGAAGGTTGGAGGAGGTGAGGAAGGCAGAGGAAGAGGCAAGAAGAAAGGAGGAGGAGCGACGAAAGGCGGAGGAGGAGGCGAGGAAGGTTGCGTATGAGGCGCAGAAGATGGCCGAGGAGACAGCCAGAAGGAAGGCAGAGGCAGAGGATCGCAAGAGAAAGAAGTTAGAGCAGAAGAAATTAGAGGAGGCGCAGAGGGTTGCGGCTGAGGAGGCGAGGAAACTGAAGGAGAAGGAAGAAGCCATCCGTCGCAAAGAACTGGAGACGCAAAGGAAAGCTGCGGAGGTGCTCAAAAAGGAGCAGGAGGCGAAGAGGAAGGAGGAGGAGGCGAAGAGGAAGGAGATAGAAATAAAGAGGAAGGAGGCGGAGGCAAGGAAAAAGGAGGAGGAAGCACGGAGGAAGGAGGAGGAAGCACGGAGGAAGGAGGAAGATGTTAGGCAGAAGGAGTGGGATGCCCTTCGTAGACAGGAGGAGGCAGACAGCAAGGAGCAGGAAACGCGCAGGAAGGAGCAGGAGATTGCCCAGAGGGAGGCGGACCTCAGGAAACGAGAGGAAGAGCTTGCTCGCCGCGAACAGGAGATACAAGATGCGAGGGAAGCCGAGAGGATGCAGAAGGAGTGGGATATGGAGGAGAAGAAACGAGTGGAACAAGAGCGATTCCGGAAGGAGCAGGAGGAGTTTCGCAAGCGTGAACATGAAATCCGCCAGAAAGCGGAGCAGCGGAAGCGTCAGGACAGCGTCGGGGCCGACGGCGCGTGGGGCTCCTCTCCTCCATCCTATTCATCAGCTTCGGCTTCGGCTTCAGCTTCGGCCTCTGCTCGGCCATACCCTCAGCCCTCCCCTAGTGCGACAGCGCAGACACCTGGCTGGAATGGCACCACTGCCGGCAGCGCCTGGACGTCCCACACCACTACGAGTTCTATACCTCCGACAAGCTCATCTACACCCAAACCACGCTCTGGTTCTGTCAACTCTACATTCCCTCCTCCTCCGACTCCTTCCCCTCATCCACCCTCTGCCAAAGAGGAGAGTGATTGGAAGCGCAGACAAGAAGAGCAGTTCCAGAAACAACAGGAGGCGTTTCGCAGGGAACAGGAGCGGTTGGAATATGCTAGACAGCGTGCTCAAAGCCAAGTTCTTACCAAGGAAGACGTCATCGCACTATTCGAGACACATGAACGCAAGTGGGAGCGACTCCGTTCAATCACTGACATCCGCTGGGACTCCTTCCCTTGGCCTATGTTTAAATCGCCCAGGGTTCCGGAAGATATCACTTATGCCGCCATTAATGCGTATATGAGCTCCCCGCTCTACACAGAGAAGCCATATAAGGATCGTCTCAAGGAGCACATCAGGCGTTGGCATCCAGACCGTTTCGAGACCAAGTACTTGGCACGTGTTGTTGAAGAAGATCGAGAGAATGTGAAGGAGGGAGCAGGGTCTGTGGTGAGGACTTTGAATGATTTATTGACCAAGTCGAACAGTAGCTCTGGCGGCGTATTTGCGTGACCTAGCTTCGTCTTGGGGGCGCACTCGTCGCGGCTTGTTGTATCTATGTAGCCTTTTCAGCATGTACGGATACGGATACCCCACTCATCTTTTGTATAAATAACAAACTAAACCAGGAAATATATCATATATTGGATTTTACACTGAGTAAACTTGCATTTGCGTATTGAGATTTGTCTGGCACTTCGCTCACTTTTAGTCCGAGGGATATAAGAACTAGTCCAAGTAACTCACAAAAAGATATTATCGGAGGGGCGATTGGAATGATTACAGGGATGGCAGGCTGTAATGAATAGGTTACATTGCGTATGCCCAGCCTCTTTATACTATAACTGACGCCACACTGGCTATGGGTTAAGGGCATCAATGACCGACTTGAATGGGACAACTCACAGTAAAAAATGCCGGATGGATGGTGTCAACCGCCAGTTCGGCGGACAGTACGGCAGCGCCAAGGGTAGCAAGTTGTATGTTTCTTTAATTCAGTGGCTATTTTTGAGCTATCTTATCGATCCCACTGGTAGTGAATATACTACAAAACATACTTCGGAGAATTTAGCACAAGGAGGGCTAGTATATTAAGAGGGTTTTGGGACCGATGTGTTAACCCTCCACAGAGTATCATTTCGAATGTGCTGCACACACCAAGTATCATTCAAGATAAAAGGGCACTTCTCCTCCGTGTACCTCCCGTTCATGAGGTTTTGACGGCATGTCCGATCATGTGATGAGAGGATAGATAACGCAAAAAGAAGCTGCACCGAAAAGGCATTGATAAGGGACCAACGTATCACAAATCGCAAATTGGCTCCTTAATATCGTAGAAACGTGTGCCCTTGCTAGCACCAAGAGGCCCAGTACTCACGTACATGCCAGCAGTACCATACGAGATCGTTAAGCTCCTAAGTTATCGCCAGCCTGAGATGTCGGAGCACCCATAGCTCACCGCAATCGATAAATATATCGATGGGCATAGGGCATTGCCAGATCGGCACACTCGTCATCACACTCTTTAGAGCCAAGTGCTCCGGGAATCGCAATGTGGAGATGAAGCCATGACGCGTGCGCGTCTGCCCAGACTTGAATTTCGCAGCCATCGCGGTTTGCCGCGTTTAAGAAAAGTCTGCTTTGGAAATTTACGGCCTAGTAAGTGTGTCCAGTAAGTGTGCCCAGCGGTGTTTGGCGGGTTCGAAGAAGTGATTCGCGAAGTACAAAGCAACCGTGACTGCGATGGATTTTTGATTCGATGATTAGGATTGCGCATGGGCGCGAGGTCACTCGTGTGTATGGAATCCTGGTTTCCCGCAGCGCGTGGGACGCTTGCGATCTAACCGCGGCTCGCCGGCCAGACGTCCAGTCTTTCCGAGGATAACGCGTGAATTTACGAGGCAGGGGAAATAGTAGTGGTCAACAGTCCCAGGTAGCAACCGAGGATAATGTCATTCAAATGTCCAGGTTTTATGGACTACCTGCGCTAAATATGCTTCGGTGGCGTTAGATATCACCGGAAGTCCGACAGATTGCTTCAGACTCAAAAGCGCGTATCTTCTCATGAGGTCACCAGTCTACCTGTCAGGATTTTCTTCTACCGAAAAAAGCCTCCTCGATCCAGGGACACAGAACTCTCAAGAGACCAGAAAACTGTAGAGGTCTAGATGAGAAGCGAACGACGTTGGGTGTGAGACAAAGCAACGGTCTCTCATTCTCGTTTTCTTCAGAATGCAGGGGAGCTACGTCCCGTCATGGAAAAATGCTAATACCACAGTCCGTACCCATCGTGCCCATACTGTCGTCACTATACATAGGAACGTCAAGCTGTCGTAGACGAGTGTGCTGCCACAAGCCCATAGAGATGCGAATTGGGGCGTTCCACATCGAGTAAGGTGAACGAAGAAACTCAGTTTAGTTGACTGAAGTTGATCACGAGCGCCGGCGTTGGCAGATACTGTCTTGGGGCGGCGTTGTAGATTTTGGGGAATACCGGACACGTTTTGCGTGACTTTTGCGCTTGCATTTCCTTTGCAACGTGGTTGCTAAATGGGTGTCCCAGACAGGTGGCTGGTAGACAGACGCCCTGGACTCAGAGTGACATGTCTTTATCTGTTTCCAGTAGTATGTAGGGATTGTTGAGAAGTTTTCGGAGTGCGGGAAAGTTAGATGGGTCCAGTAGGAAGGAAACCGAAGGGAAAGGGAAATGGCAGAGAAGGGGGAGCCTGAGGAAGCACACGTTCCACGTGATGCTGGACCAAAACTTGAAGCCGCGGCTTAGTGCTTCGATGTTGACTGAGCCAGCGGGCGCGCGAACCAACCTTGGCTTCTGGAATTTCCCCAATAAAAATTTTCAGGTGGAGTTCAATATTGACACTTGAAAACTAGTATTCCACTCAAGTGAATAGGATAGAGTCCGACTCCGTTTATACCTCGTTCAAGTTCTGAATGAAAATTTTGAGTGTTGTATATCTAAGAGGAATAGAAAGAATGAGTGTTCGTAGTATAATAATTCTTGAGCATGCAGTCGGAGGCCCAAATAGCGGTGGCGCTCGCGCGCATTAGCGGTAAACCAGAGCTTCTTTCCTATCAGGCGAGTTCTTCATCTTCGCGCACCAGGAACGATATGCAGCTGTCAGCGGTCAGTGCTAAGATTCTGCAGCCTAGACCAGTGTACTGAGACAGCGCAACCCCAGGGTGTGGTGTCAATTTGCTTCAGTTCTGCTACGAATGCGGAACTTGGAAGGGTATTAGCCTAGATCGTCGCTGGGTACGGTGTGGCAGCATTGGTGACTGAAACCTTAAAGTCAGTACTACTGTCAGTGTTAACGATGGGAAGCCTATCACAGCATATGACAAAAAGTATCATACATGTTCAGTGACAGGCTCGTAGGGTACAGCTGGATACGACATGGTGAACATAAGTTCGACGTTCGGCGCCCGCTCCGAGCTCCTAGGCAGCGCAGCGAGTTGAAAGCGCAGCGCCCCTGCGCGTGTCTGACGCGTCCCTACGCGCCTGCTCCCTCCCTACAATTATTCCCCAGCTTCACCCCAGCCAAGGCATCGACCAGAGCGAGTTCTACGGCCGCTTTATCCTGACAGTGACAGTGTAGAGCTAGGCCACGCATCCTAGGTATGTGATCTTCAATTTCAAGTTCAGTGCCAGTGATACACATAGTTACCAATAGATTTTAATGGGCTGTGATGCAATTTTCATTGTTCGACATGGTCGACCTAGACTGGGGGCTCGGGGTGGCAGGCTAGGGCTCATTTGGTCATGGCGGCAAGTTCCAAGAGGTTCCAAACCCAAGTGCAGGGTGAATAAACAGGCCGGGCTCCGCCGAACGTGGTTTCTACGGTTCGGCGGGCGGCCTGAGCGGGTGTGAGTATGCAATACTATGCACGCTTGCTTAGTATGAGCAGCCCATACATAAGTAGCTAATACAGCTGACGAAATTTTTAATCTGAGCAACAAGAATTTTCAAGTCTTGGCCTGACGCGCCGTACCAGTAGGGCTAGTAAATGAAATTACAAAGACAAAGGAGGCTCACCAGATATGATATATGCGCCCTGGAAATTATCCGGAGCTCGCAGTTATATTTTTCAAACATTGTCATAGCGTGGTTATGTACATGGTTGCGAAGTGACCAGGCGACGCATGTGACGTCATCGAGCGGCGTCAAATCTGAGTCCGAGCCGGCACGTTGAACATTCTTCCGTCCAAACAACTCTCACAACCAAATCCCCATCAACGCTGACAGAGTATTCCAGGAAAATTCTACACCAGTGTAATATACACTTACTACATACTCTCAGGCCAAAACAGGACCTATTATTATGAGTGGTACCAGTTGACTCATCGCCCCTTGGCATATACTAGTACGCCGTGTCCGTGAGCTGAGCATATCCCAATTCCCTCTTATTTGCGCTCGGAGTACTCAATTTAACTGGGCTGAGTGAGCAGACAAAGTTCGAAGCCGTATGCCGTGGCCGGGCTGCGTGACGGCATTCATTATGCCATGTACTCTACCGTCATTGCCGCACTGGTCCCTATGCGGTACCGCGACACAATCGGACGGGATAAATTTATGTAGAAGTCTGCCAGCAAGCTGCCTGGGATCGAATGCTTATTGAAAGATTGAAGACGCCGTCGGGGTGACGGAATCGACATCATGCGCAAGTTTTGCTATTGCTTATACCCCAAGTTTCTACACGGACACAAGGGCGAAATTCGATTGCATGGCTATAAGAATTCATCGTCTTGGGCAACTGAACTAATTACTTGCTGAACTTTGAAAGAGTGCCGGGGAGGCTCCGGATAACCGCGCTGGGGCCCTGACTAGCGGCATACATGTTAAAATCATGACATCGACACAGTCGAACCGTGCATCCATGCAAAAATTTCGATCCTCCCCCCTGGCCTCCGTAACTCCTAAAATTGAAATTGCGTAACTGTAACTTGCGCCTCGAGGCGTAGTTCGAAATATATTGAGTTTTTAGCATTGTTCGAGCGTCCCAGGCCATAGCACTTATATCGACTCACGGAATAGGTCCTGTGTGAATGAGAAGTAGTTACGGTAGTTATTGGTATATACTAATAAGTACTATAGATGTTTATCTACGACAATAATTTTTGGTGATAACTAGACAGATAACTGGACAATCAGCTCCAGAACTTTTTTTGCGCAGTGCTGGCAGGGCTCCGTTGATCAGTAAGATAGTTGGTTGGTGAGGGATCCGGGAGGTGAGGTCCTTTTATCTAAGCGGATATAGTCATGAAGGTACCGTATTCAATGTGCGATCATTCATGACTTCAAGTTTTTGGAAGTTTTCAGCGACATATTACACCTCCGTACCCCAGATCTTACCAGCGCCAAACGCACAGCAATAGGCATAGGCGGGTTGGAAGCTCGGGCCTTAAAAAGACTTGGATGCCGTAGGAAATACGCACATGGTGCACCCCAAAAATCAAAGTTTCGGATGCACCGAGTACACAGTGGGTGTAAATAAGATAGCGCCCGCAGCACACAGAGCCCGTGGATTCCATAAGATGCCCGAGCCTCGAAATCTTGTTCCTCCGTGTCGGTCGAAGTATGTCGCAGTACAAAAACGGATCTAGTGTGCCGGTAGATGTGAGGATATAAATAGCCCCGTACAGACTTACATATCTAAATTTAGCACAGTAAGTGATGAAAGTTGAAGTCGAAGAGCGCGCAAAGGTGGGGCTTGGAGGGATATTAAATCACGAAGTGTAGAAGGTGGGAAGACCTGCGAGAGTTATTGTGATGGTCAGAATGCATACGAGTTCATTCAAATAACAATACCTAGTAACCTGTAACATTGAATTTGTACACTGGCATGCAGCAATATTGTCACAGTACTACCACATCGTGCAGCATGGCACACTGGGTGTGCGGGCGCTGGCGCGCAAATCGACTACATAGCTAGCGCCGGATTTGACTGCGCATAGTAACCAAAAAATAGAGACACGGGTAACGAAGAGGACGTCGAACAGCGGACAGGGCCGACGCGCCGCATGGCACTGGGAGATTGGCACACGTCACGTATCTCATGAGCACATATTTACGCGACGTCGGAGACCTCCACAAAATTACACACGGATGTTTTGATGTTCAAATAGCCAGCCGCCCTCTAAATCTAATTGCCGCGCATCGGGGGTGCGTGCGTGCACCGCCAGGGTGGGCGCGGGCTGGATCTTGGGGTTTTGAGAAAGTTGTGGCTATCTATCTAGTATTAGTATACTGCAATTTGGTTAGCATTTCTTGCCTCGCAGTACGTGCGCGCACCATACACTGACAGCCATACATACTACTACTAGAGTCTATACTATACAGTACCCAGCCGAGTGCCGTACAACGAGCTAGTGTGTGCTTTCGCAATCTGTATTTCCATCTCGTATGTCAGGCAAGTATACAGCCCTCGCGGGCCAGTGCCGGGGGACTCTGGGCGTTAGCGCGACTTGATGACGGGTCACGGCAGCCCTCCCCGCAAATGCTTCGTGTAGGATCAGGGTCGCAATACCGCGTAGCGGCGACAGACTATCAGAGGAGCGGGCTGGCTGGCCGGTGGCAGTGGTGCTCACATGCATATGCATATATGGTAAGTATGGCGCCTTGCACTCGCAGTATATGCGACATACCGCTGCGTGCGTGCGTGCTGCTGGCACGCATAGTGCCAACTAGTCGCAAGCGAGTGCTGTCAACGGTGCTAGTACTACGGCTATGGCTAATAATATTGCTATTGGCAATGCTAGCCTCATGGCTGACGTTGCCGGGTTCTGGAAGCCTCAGCCTGCCCGCGAGCTGCCAGTGCCAAATGCACGTGAAGTTGAAGCAGTGCGGGCGTCGCTCGGTGACTCGGTCGCCGCAGTGTTGCGCGCCAAGGGTTGAATTAGGGTCGCGAGGCCGCGTGTCGGCGACCGTCAGCGCGAGGCGCGTCGAGACTAGAGCTGCACGCCCGGGGTCGGTGATGACCGATATCCCTTCGGCCTTCTGCGCACGAGGTGTCGTCATCTAAACTTGAATAAAAATAAGCAATAGTGAGCCTTAATTCATTATTAGTATGATAAGATTCTAATCCCTGAGTACTGAGTTTTGATTTTGATTCTGCGCTATTCTGAATTCAAGTCGTCAGCGGCGAAGTTCGTAAGTTCGAAGCCTGAGCAGCAGTGTGTTTCGCGTCAAACCGGCAGAGAAGACCAAACGAGATCATCATGAATGGGAGCTATGTTTAGAGACTGAGTCCTAAATGGGCAAGAGAGACAGTGAGGGGTGGCGGCGCGGTGCGCCCCGGCGCCACTCACTGTGCATGTTCGCTGTTGATTGTTACTTGGTTTTAGGTGGTAGACGGTATACTTTATTGTGAAACGCAAATTAGGAAGGTCGATCCCGAGTGTTGGCGGTTGGATTCTGCAAGTGCGCCGCGGCATCTGAGATGCTTGATATGAATATACTGTTCATGAACCAATAATAGACTCCACCAAGTCTAGTAATGTTATTACCAGTTCTCATATCCTTGAGTCTCACTGCAGCGCAAGATTCTTCAAAGTTAAGATTCGAGTCGAAGCAAAGGTTATTGCATATCATGTATCATGTATCTTTCTGAACCCTCAGACCCTGGCTCGGAATCCAACTTATCCTAGATCTTGAATCCCAAGTCCTGAGTCCTGAGTCGAAATTAGAACAAGTTCAACTTTGACGTCGACATTGGACGTCTATATATATTGATCATGATATGCATCTACCATGCTGGACAGGTGACCGGCCTAAACGAGATCTATTTATAAGACGTACGCTGGACACTGTATATCAAGAGACCGAGTGACTCGGGAGCGCGAGCGTGAGTGTGAGTGAGAGTGCGGATGTTGAGTGTCCCATTCGGGAAGGAGTGGCGTCGTATCGCGGCGCACTATATTATATCAATATATTAACTAATGACACTGATTGATCTGCCATGGCGACAGTCCGACATGAGACTGCTCTAAACACATAAATGCTAAATGAGATCTAATAAGCATCCTGTACATTGAATATATATCACTGAATATCAAGACACCGAGTGTTAATCGTTCAACCCGTAATTCAATTTTCTAATGGCCCTACGGGTGCCGACAGTGTCCCAGTCTGGCAGGAGTGGCGCCACTCGTACGTGTGGTACCGTAATTGCACATTTATGGCACTATAATCATCACCAATTTAGTTGATATTTTGCTATCTAGGCTTCAGACCCTAGTAGCGGAGTCGTAAACCTGCAGAGTCCCTCTCTCAAAATAACGTTGGGCGTGTTTTTTGGAGGTCGACTTTGGTCGCCGGTGCACACTAGTATAGTATTCAGTCACCTTCATATTTATATATCTATATAATGTATATAATAGGGATTAATGAGATAAAGATATCGATCCGCCTGGGTGCCATGGGGTCGCCTATGTCTATGTCTATGCGAGAACCTACGAGATCCAAATCCAAGTATAGTGTATAATTATAGTACCCACTCGCAAAGGCGTCACGGCATACGGTATACGGTATCCAAGAAACCTAGTGACCCTACCCCAGTATCAATATTGAGCACCAGTAGCCTTGGTGTAGTGTCCCAGTCGGGCAGGAGAGACAGAGAGGCATGGCGCCGCGGTTGGCACTAGCAGCATCAGCAGCAGTGGCAGCAGTAGTACTGCCATTACAGGCAGCAGCCTGTGCACGGCGCGCCCTGGCGCCACTCGTACGTGTAACCTGTAACTTGGTACGCGGACGCTACACTGGCAGGCCGTACTTGATCGTTAATTACGAGGCTGACGTACACCAGGACACCTCTGGCATACATGCCAGTGTATGATGTGCAGTACCGTTTACGGCACCAGCTGCAGTGCGCAAGGCTGCGCGCCGGGATGCTGCATGCAGAGGATCTGAGGGCAAGATCTCTTGAAGATTCAAGATCCAACTTCAACACTCGAGATAGAGAGGCTGCAGGTAACGTTGTAGCTATAGTACCCAGTATTAGTATTCCGTATGCACTATGCACTATGCACCGCGCCGAGAAGTGATAGTGATGTCGGCCACAGGACAGTGCACACCGAGCGCGAGGCTTTCAGTGTCACTTTGGTGGCTTGGACCAGGGTCGCATGGGGGGCCCAGAGGAGCAGCGACACTCGCGTTCGACGCCAACCCCGACCATCCGCAAGCGACAGACTGGGACACAGCATACCCACCAACTTGAACTGGCCACGCACAACCCAGCCTCGAGGTGTGTCCTGCTCTAATTGCTGATTGCTGATTGCTGAACCGAAATTCGAATTCGAATTGACGTCTATTAATGACGAGTAAGTAATTCATGAATCATGTCGCCGCTACTAGTTACTAGTAGTAGTAGCGCTGGCACTGATAGGCTACAGATAAGGATAAGATATCCCGCATCCTCGTATCTGGACATGGACAGGCGTTATGCACATCTATCTGCGTGACGGTGTAGCCCTATCTGGCAGGAGAGCGACTTGGGGCTTGGAGCTTGGATGGAAGAGAGGAACAGTGACGGCGGTGCGTCCCGGCGCCACTGGTACGTGTACACTGCACACCGTTAATTATAGCTATCTGTGGCTATACACGTATTCCGGGAGCTGATAGTGAGTGGCTGTGGCAAGTAAAGGTAAAGTACCAGTGTGATCCCGACGCCGGGACTCGGGGAGGGGGATGTGTCGCAGTGGTCGCGTGTGCCTGACGTGCCACACAACCACAAGAACGTCAGCAAGATAGCATGTAACTTGGACTTGAAGTTGGGGACGTCGACGATCGTGCAAAATAGGTTCCGGGGGGCATGAGGTGTGGCCCAGGGCCGGGGACGACAAGCGACAGGCTATGGGCGGCGGGCGCGGTTTTGAGTTGAAATATGAAGTGCTAGGGTGCTGGCCTCGAGGCGTCGCGGATTATTGGACTGTGAAGATGCATTTGAATGACAGAATCAATGTTATTGAAACTCGCAACATCGATCGTGGATACCGGCAACGCGGGAGTTGGTGTGCGAGAGTTTGTGGAATAGATTCCGCGAATACGAGTGCGCAGCCTGCTCCGAGTTCCAATTGGAAGCTGCACAGTAAGCTCAAGTGTGAGTGTGCAGAATACATATATTATTATTATTACGGCGGGCAGGGCCAGGACGGGGAACGTTCCGGGTTCTCATTGAGACGCGGGATTCCCGTGCTAGCACCGGCAAGCGGGGTAGCGACATCGATAATATTGGAGTGTGGGCATGGGAGAATGAGGTTGGGAATATGCGAGGGGGGCGCGCCTCGAGGCGCGCGTAGGGGGCTTGTACGCGGCGTCGGGAACATGCATGCATGGACCTGCGCCTCGAGGCCAGGGGCGGGGCGGTCCGGGCGGAGATATCACGGCGTGGCTGTTTCAACTTGAATGGGCGGGCCCTTTTGTGTTAGGAGGCACGGGACGCGGCGCACTCGGTGTACTACTAGTACAGCTGGTTACATAGGAGGGACAGGACACAGGACTCAGGAGGGGATTGGATGCGGGACTCGGATGGGATGGGCGGGGCTGGATGACCGATGCCGGGATGGATGGAATTTGAGAGGAATAGGGTGTGTGCGTTCATGAGGTCGAGGGTGGATTACGGGGAGGAATTGCGAATGGGTATAGGATTAGGAAGCTTCTGTGGAAGCAAGGCTCGCGGACATGGGAAAGTACGAATTAGGAAAGATGGGGAACCCTGAGATTCCGTGAGAGCGAGGCGAGATCCTGATGAGATCCCAGGATGCTTGAGAAAAGCAGAAAATAAGACGGCGGGTGAGGGACTTTGCCTGCATTCCATGTCCACCTCCTCTACCGCCTCCTCGCTCTCCCTCGCAGACATCGTCCACTCCCACACCTATGCCCACTACAACCCCGCCATCCGCGCCGACTCACCCGTAGCCTATGACGTGCCCTACTCCAAGGTTTGCCCCAACACCGATTTATGTTTCCTGACTCGAGCTGACTCGTGCCACAGCGAGACAGCGAAGCCCAGCCACTTCCGCCGGCCGTGATCCCGGCGTTGCACACCCGCGCGTCCGCCCTGTCACTGCGCAAACGCGCGTCTGCTCTGTCCCTGCGCCGCACGCGCACGTCGTCGTCGCTCTACTCGGAATCGGTCCGCCACGCCGTGTACATCGACCCCGCGCGCCTCGACGCCCTGCTCACCGCCCACACCCGCGCCACGTCCCTCGCCCACTCCCGCGCCTCTTCATTCGACTCTATCGAGGAGGACCCCGAGTCGCCCGCCTTTTTCCACTCGCTCTACGCCTCGCCCACCGCGCCCTCGTCCCAGGTCTACCTCGGCTCCCCGGGCCCGTACGTCCCGCCCACGCCCCCGCTCGACTTTGCCTCGCCCTCGCCCCACACGTCCCCTGCATACACGACGCCCCAGACGCCCCTCTCCCCTGCCCACTTTGCACTCCTCCCGCCCCCGCCGCTGGTCGGCTCCCGCTGGTCCCTCACCTCCTCCCTCGAGGCCCCTGCACCCCCGCCGTCGCCCATCCACACCGTCACCCCCGATGCTCCTCCTCCTGCCGTCCCCAAACGCGAGAGGCTCCGCAGCGGCCTCTTGGGCCTTGGAAAGAAGCCGGCGGAGCGCGAGAAGGCCCAGCCTGAAAAGAAGGAGAAGGACGAGCTAAAGCCAAAGCCTGACGTACCCAAGGAGCCCAAGCGCCGTCGTCTCGCGTCCTTTATCTCGCGTCTCGGCCTCGGACTCGGTGCTGCTCCCGCGCCTGCATCCAAAGTGGCCCCCACGGCCATGCCAACGTCGCCCTCGCGCGAGATGCAAAAAGCTTACCTGGCACACCACTCGCCGCCCATGTTTATCAAAAGCACGTACCTCCGCTCCGGCTCGTCCGTGCAGCTCCTGGGTCCAGGTGCTGGTCCAGGGACGTCCAATGCAAGTGTGGGCATGATCGCCGAGGATTCAGACGAACAGAGTATCTACGCCACGCCTCCTACCTCCCCTACGCCGAGCATGCCACTGCCCGTCCGCGGGTCCGTCAGCGACGAACGTGTTCGCCCACGTGACCGTTATCGCCAACACTCGATAGCTGGCACTGGCAGTTCATCTGATCTGCTGCCGCTACGGACGGACGAACGTGCTCCTGCTGTTCCTCCGAAAGATCGCCAGGCCAGTTCCTGTTCCCATGCCCATCTCCATCCGCATTTATCAGCCGTCAATCGCACGCCGTCCAAGCCAAAGCCTTCATTGTCCATCTCTGTCTTCTCCACCTCCGTTCCCGCAGGCAATTATACGCTTGATACTGATATCCCCGGTGCCCCACAACCCGAGGACGACGAAGACGACTTTGATTTTGGAGCCACCTTTGCGTCGAGGTTTGCGTTTGGCGACGAGGGGCTGCACGACTACCAGCAGAGCGAGTACGGCCAAGGCCAAGGCTACGGACAGCTGGGATCCCCGATCAGGCTTTCGCATAAGCAGTCCAATTCACTCTCGCACGGACGTAATATAATCCAGACCGCTACTGCTATCGGGACAGGCACAGCAGCACATTTACATTCACATCTACATCACGATCGCACGACTACGAGTACAAGTACACCCACGAGTGCCGGTGCACGAGCATCTAGACATCAACACGCCCCGTCGACAGACTCGCTTGCGTTTCTCGCAGAGTACATCCACGCCCACTCGCGCTCGCCGTCGTACGCGCTTGCGTTTCCGTCGCTCGAAGATAAGGACGCCACAGACGCGCAGGAGTCAGCAGACGCTGGGCACTGCCTCGTCAGGGAAGCAGAACCAGTACAAAGGGTACAAGAACAGAGGCAGAGAGTAGACGCCCAGTACACTTATCCCCACCTCCGCTACTCCACCTCCACCATCGACTACGACTTTGACTCGGTCTACGACTTTGACTACTGTGCAGACGACACCCACGCAGACTCCGACACCGACACCATGTCCGTCATCCTCGCCATCTCCAACCCGCCCCGGCCCAAGTCGGCCCAGGGACAGGGACAGAGACCCAGACCCGCCTCCTCCTCGTCCGCATCCACGTTCTCCACCACCTCCTCATCCTCGTCCGCACGCCAGAAGAAACGCCACACCGAGCCCTTCGCGCTCTCCCTCGCCATGCACAACCTCACCGCGCTCAACGAGTCCCAGGCGCGCGAGCAGGCGAGGGACCTCGTCGCCCAGGCGCAGGCCCGTGCGCGGGCACTCGAGAAAACGAGGGCGCCGTCACCTGCTGCGTCCGTGCTCAGCCTCGGCCTGGGCGTGCTCGTCACCGAGCCCGAGCCGCTGTCGCTGTTCACCCCGGCCTCGGCGGGCCGTAGACCGTCCGCGGCGAGCTTGGTGTCCACTGCCACTGCGCCGGCGTTGGCGTCCCCTGAGGTGTCGGCGTCGGTGTCGTCCTCTGCGAAGAGTGTGCGCTCGACGAGGTCCCGCTCGCGTTCGCGGGGTGCTGGGTTCAAGAGGCTTTTCTCGTTTGGGTCCAGCTCTAACTCGGGATCGAACTCGAACTCGGAGGGATGGAGTACGAGCCCGACGAGCCCCCAATCGCCCGTTCACGCCCAGAAAGTGCTGTTCTTCCCCCCGCCACCGAGCGACGCGCCGCCTGTGCCCCCGCTCCCCACATCACCCATGTCACCGCTCTCTCCTGGCTCTCTCTCTGCGTCTCCTTCCTCCCCCGCCCCCACCCCTGCCTTGACCTCCCCGTTCTCCGCCTCCTACACCATGACCACCCCCACCCGCCGACGCACACACGCGCGCACGCGGGTATCTGCAGCTTCGTTCCCGTCCCCGCCTTCCGCCCTCTGGCTTGCGCGTCCGACGCGCCCAATTCCGCCCCCGCCTCCGTCGGGTGGGAACGATGCGGACACCGAGGAGGACGATGCGGATGCCGAACCCGAAGCTGAGGTTGATGCTGAGGCTGAGGCTGAGGAACTCGACCTTGGGCTGGGAGTTGGAGTGAAGTACGTCGAAGAGGAGGCGAGGGAGTGTGAGCTTGCGTACGCAAAGCCGAAGCCGCTGCCGCAGAGCGTGGCGATGGTGAGGCGGGCGGCGTGGGGTCCTGAGAATGGGGAGGAGTCGGATTCGGATGTGGATCCGGGGAATGTGAGGCCTGAGAGGAGGAGGGGGTTTGGGGGGAGGCTTGGGGCTGGGGCTGGGGGTGTGAGGAAGACGAGTCTTGTGCAGGTGTGAGTGGTGTTGAGTTGTTGAGTGAGTGGCGTTTTTTTTTTGGGTTGTGTGGAGTTTTGGGTCTGACTTGTTTTTGTTGTTCTTGTAGGATGTGATTTCTGCGATTCTGTCTTTTTTTATTGATTTTTTATTGTGGTATACTTGTTTATTCTTTTCGTGGTTTTCTTTGCTTTTTTCCCCCGACTTCCCTCTGCCCGCCCCAACCCTGCCCCCTGATGTCATACTATCCGCTTCTTTCTTCTACTTTTGCGTCCGACTCGTGACTCGACTCGACTCGATTGACTGCAGTGTTCAGTGTATGCTGTCCACACCCCCATGCAAACCCTTTTCTAAATGCTTATTCTTGCTATTGCTTTTGATTTATTTTTGATCTTCCTTGGCCGTGATATTCTTGTTACATATCTCATATCTTGCATTCCATTTCTTGTTGTAATATCTTTTTTTGTTGGCTCTGCCGCCCGACTTGATGCCTTACGCCCTACCCTTACCTCTACCCTCTACCCTTACCTTTGTCGCTGCACCCGCGCGACCACTCCTACCCTCCTACTCCTACCTTTGCCTGCCCCGCCCCGAACCGAACCGGATCCACCGCACGCACACCTACAACCAGCATCCACGCACGCGCACGCCCCACCAAGCATGTACCATGTACATTGTACATTGTATCGCATCCCTCTGCACCCGCACATGTACCTTCCTACCATCCACTGCACTGTGTACCAAACCAAACCAAAAAATCTCACACTACGCTCGCTTTTTGTATGTATTCGGTTATACATTCATCCGCTTGGACGCTGTGTATCCTCGTCGCTCGTCGTTCGGACCACGCTCGTTTTGCTAGATCTCATATCACTGTCTCAATCATCATCTCATACATCCACCTATCCATACCTACACTCACACTTACATTCGCACACTCCCACACTCTCATCGTACATCCTGCTGCTGTTGTTGTATCCCACCTCGGTGGATTCGGACTCTCCACTCACTCACTCACTCACATTCATCCACACTCATTGCACACTTGTTATATTACCCCATCACTGTTCCGTCATCTCTCTCTCCTCGTTCTCTCTCGTTCCCCACTGTTACCGCTACCACTACCCCATCCGTCTCGGGAATCCATCTGGCTGCGTGCGCGTGCTCGGTTCTTGGTTCTTGGTTTTGTGGATACGGCAGACATTGGAGAATGCGGGGCAGCACACACTGGTACCACACACCAACACACCACACAAAATTCTGTTCCGAGGACGAAGGGAAGGAAAGAAGGATGAAGTTTCTTATATAGTGTATATGATACAGCTGAATATAGATTGTCTTGCTTGCTAGTTATCGATATCGATGCTTCAGTGCTTGTTCGAACTTGTTGACAAGATCCAAAGGTCCTGACATCATTCTCATTGCAACCACTGCGTTCCGTCATCTCCTTCCTCTCTCAGTCAGTGACAGTCACTGGTCACCCCCCCTCTCACCACTACCACTGCCAATGCCACTACCTCGTCCGTCCAGGCTCTTGGCTCTTCATCGTGCGCGCGCGTGCGCCAAGTCTAGGCTCAAAAAATCTCCTCACACGTCGACGTCCACCCTTGGACGCCCTTGATATGATGATCACAGCTGTGTAGCGAGTCCATATGTAACTGGAGCGGTCAATTCTATCATTATGACGGCCTTGGTTCCTTATATTCTGACAACTTGAGCTGTTCGATTAACTCCACTGCGCTGTCCACGGACGTGTTTCTCACGAATGGACATGCGTGAGGGGATTTGCTGAGCCGACGGTACCTTGGGCGCTCGATGTCCCCGAAGGAGCACCAGCGCTAACCGTCTGCGACGACGACGACTCGGAGGCGTCGCGTTTGGGGCGAAGTTTGGATTTGATAACATGTCTCGTATCAGCCGCAGCACGAGATGGACAACTTCTTGGGCGACTAGGCACTCCGATAACCATTGCCATTCACACTCCTGCGGGCGTAACTTTAATGTTACTGCTACAGCCGGGACAAGGACAGGTTCCCATTCAAACTCGTGCGGGCTTAACTTTGCTACAGCTAGGGTCAATTGTATGATATACCCCACACCCTATCGACTGCCTTTCTAGAGTACATCCACACCCGCCCGCTCTTGCGTTTTTGCTGCTCGAAGACAAGGGCGCAGGAAGCTCAGTGGACGCGCGCGAGTCAGCAGACCTCCCGGCAACACCTTAGGAAAGTACAAGTATAATTGCAAGAACAAATCCAGAGACTAGAAGCGCAGGACACGCATCATCCCCAACCGCATCCCATCTACGTGGAACCATCGACGATTGTGACTGCGAAGAAGACGCCCATACCGACATCTCGACACGATGTCCGTCATCCTAGCCATTTCCAACCCGCCCCGGCTCAAGTCGGCCCATGGCTCCTCGTCCACGTCCACGTCCACGTCTGGATCGACACGCCAAAAGAAACCCCGCACCGTACCCTTCGCGGTGTCCCTCGCCACGCACAACCTCGCCGCACTCAACGGGGCACCAGCCCACGAACAGGTCAAGGAGCGCGTGCGCGCGAAGGCGCCGTCCCCTGCTGGATCGGCCCTCAGCCTGGGCCTAGGCGTACTTGTCACGGAGCCGGAGCCCCTTTTTGGCCGTGTGAGCCAGTCCACGACGGACCTGCGAAGCTCGGTGTCGTCCTCCGCGAAGAGCGTGTGGTTCACGCCATCGCGCTCGCGCTCACGCGGGGGGCTGAAGAAGCTCTTTTCGTTTGGGTCCAAATCCAGTTCGGGCTCGAAATCGAACATGGGGAACTTGAATAACAGCCCGAGCGCCGCGCCGAGTAAAGCTAAGAGAGTGAGCTTCCTCCCCCCGGTACCGCCTGTGCCGCCGCTTCCCACTTCGCGCGTTTCTCGTCTTCGTTCTAGCTCTCTGTTTCCTTCTCACCCTGGCGCCTCGTTCTCCTCCGACGACGCTTACTCCACTCAGCCCACCCGCCGACACACACGCGTGCGCGTCTCCTCGTCTCCCTCCTCCTCCCCACCCTCCACACTCTGGTTCCCCCGCCTGACACGCGCTCTGCCGACCCCGCTTAGCGTCGACGACGCTGAGATCGAGGAAGACGAAGCTAATACCGAGGAGGACGATGCTGACGTCGAGGAGGACGACGCTGATGCCGACCCCGGAGAACTCGACCTGGGGTTCAAGCATGTTGAGGAGGCGAGGGAGTCCGAGCTTGCGTGGGCACCTGCACCCCAGCTCCAGCCCCTGTCGCCGAGCGTGGCGATGGTGTGGAGGGCGGCTTGGGGCCCGGAGGTCGTGGAGGAGTCAGATTCGGATGTGGACCCTGGTAATGTGAGGCCTGAGCGCAGGAGGGGGTTTGATGGGGGTGGAGGAGGAAAAAAAGTCTTGTGCAAGGCTGGGTGGGAGGTGATGTTAAGCCGTTGAGCTGGGTAAGTATTTTTAATTTTTTGGCTCGGGGGTGCAGAATTGCTAATTTTTACTTGTTCTTTTGGTTTCAGTTTTTTTGATCGTGTAATTCTTATCGTATATTCTTGTAATTTTCTTATTTGGATATGCCACCTAAATTCAAGACCTACTCACTGTGGAGCGAGCCTATCAAAGGATCCATATGAAGTTCGTCTTTTGGCCAATGTCCTCTTCTGGCAGGCGTACCTACTCCGATTCTTTGGCATATTTGCAAGGCCGTTCTTAATTGAGACTCGTCGAGAGGAATATCAAACGAAGCCTTGTCTTCATCAATCATCGGTGATTATAAAATAAATAAAGAGTTGTGGTACCGGTACCATGCCATGGATGTACCAAAACCAAAAATCGTCATCCATATATATCATCTCTTCCATCCATACGCACGTACACTACTCAGACTCTTTAACGTGTTGTTCCTGTTAGCACTGTCGCAATTGTTTTGTCCCGCTTCGGCGGACCGGCGGGACGTCGACCCGCCCTCCGTTGTAACCAGACACTTGCCATACCTTGTCACTCATCACTCTCCCTCCTCACTCCCTGATTCTCTCACTGTGTCCAACTGCTGCCACTACCACGACCCCCCTCCGTCCGGGGCTCCATCTCGCGTGCACGTTGCCTACTGGGTGCTCGCTCGTGGCACTCAAGTTATAGCGGACGATTTGCGGCAGCACAGGCTGCTCTATATTTCAAAGGATATAGATGGCTTATCATTCGCTACTGCTTTCAGTTTTTGGCTCATTCGCTCGACGAACCCAGCGTGAATCAAAGTTGTTTAAATTTCTCTGGTCCTCTTTCCCGTAATGATCCCCATTTGTCAACACGATGTCAAAGCCTGAAGGCCTGACAAAGCCCGCGGCGATCATTAGGCTGGATCCATATCTCTGCTAAATAGTCTCCCCCACCCCGGCGAGCAGCTATGATATCTCCTGAGCAGAAGCCAGGTATGAAGATGGCGGTGACTTGTATGGTGGAGTCGCGTTTGTGTCGAATTTATCAACACCACGATCGAGTTTCAACAGTACAAGACGCAGGCAAAAGACTAGGACAGTTGGACATGGACAGCTGGGGGCCGTTCCGCGATCAGGCTATCACACAACGTCAGTATTTGAATTCACATTTGCGTGGGCATAACATTACTTAACGCAACGGGCACGAGTACAGCCACCGGCATAGGCACAATTACGGCGACACTTCGACGTTTGCATGATGCATCTGTATCACAGATGTTCACGCACACAGTGTCATAGACATAAAACCCACCCCCCATCTGCAGACCTCGCTCGTCCTTCTCGCAGAGCGCATCCACGCCCGACTTGCGCTCGCCGTTCCAAGCGATTGCATTTCCGTCACTTAGCGATAAGGAACCGGTAGACCCGCAGGAGTCAGCAGACTTCGGGCACCGCCTCAGAGAAGTACAAGCACAAGATCAAGTACAAGAACAGAGTCAGAGACTCTGACTAGACGCTCAGTACACTTATCCCCACCCACCAACGACACCCCCACGATTCTAACAACCTAGTCGAGGACACATCGATACCGGCATAGACGCCGACACCATGTCCGTCATCGCAGCCATCTCCAACCCGCCCCTGCCCAAGTCGTCTCACGAGCGCTCATCCTCGTCTTCATCCACGTCCACATCCGCCTCTGTATCGAAACGCAAAAAGAGAGATCCCTTTGCGCTCGCGCTTGCCATGCAGAACGTCACTTCGCTCAACGAGTCACATGTCCACGAGAAGGAGGCCCAGGCACGGCCGTCCCCCGTGAGCCCTGCCTTCAGCCCGGGACTGGATGTCCTTGCCGAGGAGCCTAAATCCATCTTCGGCCACGCCAGACGTTCGTCGTCGTCGTCGTCTGTTCGCAGCAGACTGAGCATGAAATCGTCGACAATGCCGACGTCCCCTGATGTGGCAGACTTGTCGCCGTCGTCCTCGGCGAAGAGCGTGCGCTCTACGGGCTCGAGCGGTGGGTTGAAAAAGCTCTTCTCATTTGGCTCCCGCTCGAAATCGAACTCGAACTTGGAGGATCTCTGTACAAGCCCCACCAGCCCTTCGAGCATGACTCACGTTCAAGTCCAGAATGTGCTCTCTCTATCCCCGACATCCGTACCAGCACCGCCTCTTCCCCCTTCTCCTATTTTTTCTAGCTCTCCTTCCCCTGCATCCTCCGCGTTCTCTTCTTCCTCCTACTCTTACTCCATGCCCACCCCCAACCACACATACACGCGCACTGAAGAGGACACTGCTGAAGCCGAAGAGGTCGATCTGGGGCTCAAGCCCGTTGAGCGGGAGGCGGAGCTCGTGTATACGCTGTGGGGACTCGCACCCCCACCTGAGCATGTGGCTGTGCCGAGAATAGAGGTGGGGCAGGACTTGTACTCGGGTATGCACCCGGCGATTGTGCGCCCTGAGCAGAAGAGTGGTCTCAAGAGGAGGAAGACGAACCTCGTGCAGGTGTGATAATTGATGACTGATGACTGTCGAGTGAGTGGTTTATTATTTATTTTCGGAGAGTTCTTGGTTGCTGACTTGGTGGGCTGTTTTGTTGTAGGGACCTTTCATGGCTAGTTTTTATTTAATGATTTACTTATTGTGGTATGATAGCTCACACGTTTCATTTTATTCGTGTGCTCTTTCTTTCTCGCCTTTTGCCTACTTCTCCCCGTGCTATCATACTATGCAGGCCTCAATTCTCCTTTGCGTCGGACTCATGACTCGACTCGATCGACTACAATGTCTGGTTTATGCTGTCTACACCCCCATGCACGCCTTTCTTTTCCCCTTGATTCATGCTATATATATATTGCATCTGTGTTTTATTGAAGCTAACTTGGCCGCCTCGATCCTCACGCACTACATCTCCCCTCTGTAACTACCTTTGTCGCCGCTACCGCCCAACCACTACTATGACCTATCGCCGCCTGCCCCGCCCGGATCCATCACACGCGGCGGCGGCACGCTCAAAAAAAAGTTCACCCCCACGTCCACAACTACGTCCATCCACAAAAAAATGTGCATCGTACATACCGCACCCTTCGCTGATTGCCCGCGCCTAAACCAGCATTTGCACTTCATATCATCCACTACGCACCATAGACCCTGCACCCTGTACCATATACGCACAAACCAAACCAAAATCTCACACAACGCTTACCTTTTGTATCCCTGGCCGCCTGCATATACATGTATCCACGCACCCCGCCGACGCTCGCTTGCATCTCTCTCTTTTATTTATGCCCGATCCTCTTTGGGTACCCTTCTACTGCCGCTGTCGTTTTTGTGTCCTACCTCGGTCGATGCGGACTCGCCCTCACCTCAGGCACTCTCGTTACCAATCGTTATAATATCCCGTCCGTTTTCCATCATCTCCCTCATCTCTATCTCTTATTGCCCAGTGCGACTACCCCCACCGTCTCGGCTCTCGGATCCATATCGTGTGTGTGGGTGCTCGGTGGTTGATCTTTAATCTTGGTTGGGACAAGGGCACGGCCATCATATCGGAGGACAACTTCGACCACACTGAATTGTGTATGAAAAAAGGAAGGAAGGAAATGAAGTTCTTATATAGTATGTATTGGTATTGCATGGTATAGCTGAATATAAAATGCCTGGGCTTGCTAGTTACTTTTGCTCGTTCGATGGGATGCGGGTGCACTGCCAGGCTATATGGTGTGAGAGGAGCTAAAAGTGAGTCGACCCAGGTTCGAACTGAGGACCTTCTGTGCACCGCTACGTCGAGTCATGGTCATGTTAGACAGATGCGATAACCAACTACGCCATCGACCCCTTATGATGTCCATCCTGTGGCGCTCTTTTCAAAGGTTGGCAAGTTTAACGTGATGGTGGTAGCTTGAAACCCACCTCGTAGGCCCCGGGAAGCTGCCATATATGTTTGTCCGGGAAATGTCCTGGATCTGGCCTAAAATCCGGTGAACTATTAACCTAATATCCGGTATTTCAGGACAGGGATCTCAAAAAAATCTGAGCACATGACTCGAAAAGCGAAAAAATTTGGTGCTGATGGGTCATGATCCTCCTTCGAAAATAGACTAAAATAGGTAAAAATGTCCTCAAATGTTGGTGCCGTCGGTAGGCATCGGTCATTGAGCGTTGGTAACATTCTGAGCAGCTACTGCACATGAAAAATGTTTCATTCGGGCCTCAAATCCGGTATTTCTAGGACAAGGATTACGAAAAATTGCCGCCCGGGGGCCCCAAAATGCCCCCAAATCCGCTATTTTCGGACAGGGATTTTGCCATTTTTGGGGTCTAAAATCCGGTATTTCCGGACAAACATATAGGGGAGCTTCCCGGGGCCTCACCTCGTAAGGCCTGCGCACGATCGCCTGAGCCATCTTTCATCCTCGGGCTTGCTTTCATGACCTGAATTTGAGCTGCAGTTGAGTACCAGAACAGAACGTAAAATTGGTACTGAAGGCTAATTACCAAGCTTTCACTTCACATAAACAGATCAGAGCTTTGAGCATACCTCATTTGTGACATTTTTTACGAGTCCCAAGCATAAGCCCCCAATCTGAATTTATATCCCCCCTATTCTTCATAGGCAAAATAATCTAAATGCTGCGGTGGCGCAAAATTAATTATCCATAGCTATACCTGCGCACACAACATCACTTGGACGTGGCTCTCAGCACCTGGCAGGCTTTCGGCTATTAATCTTAGCTTCCTTCAAATTGTACTACTGCCTCAAGTTTATTTTTTGGAGGTCAACAGGCGTAAAGAAGAAATATATAAAAATGAGTCGACCCAGGCTCGAACTGAGGACCTCCTGTGCGCCAATATCACCGATCTTGGGACATGTGAGACAGATGCGATAACCAACTACGCCATCGACCCGTTACGGCCTCCGCTGCCGTGTCGCGTCCCGAGCCGCCGGCTTCTTCGGGATATGCAAAGAGGTAAAAATGAGTCGACCCAGGTTCGAACTGAGGACCTTCTGTGCACATTTTGCAGATACGAGATCAAGATGTTAGACAGATGCGATAACCAGCTACGCCATCGACCCATGTGCGCCGCACCCCCGAGCCAACCAAACATGTCTAACTCATTTTCTCCCACAAAAAAATCCTTCCATTGGGAAAGCTCCCTAGGGTTTCTATAAAAAACCATGAAATGGTAGTTTTTCATTCGAGGGCTTACCCAACCGTCTGGTATACTAAGGCCTGATGCATGTGTGTCAGTGGCACTGGATTTGTGGCGCATGACAAGCACTGACTACTGTCACCGACTGGGACTTGGTGTGTTTCTCACCATTAATTCATTGATGGATATCTGGTGGTATGTAAGTAGGATCGAGCTTATACTGAACAGGACTTCGCCGAGCCCTTCGGATTCTCACAGTGCAAATCCCGCCGGTGTTACTATGGCGCTCACTACACTACATATCCTTAATTTTGCTGCAGGAATTGTACGGGGACTGGGTAGTTAATTTAGCTACGATGGACCTGGGATATTTATTGATGTACGTCCAATGCCCGTCGCCGCCGTAAGATGCCAATTCACTGACACCCAAGGCCGGCAGTCATTATAATTTCTTTGGATTTATGTTTTTCCAGTAGGCGTTGAACTTGGTTAGCAACCATCGCAATCGCCGAGAGCTCTTCAGGTTCAAGAAATTTTGATCTTTGAAATCTCTGGAGTCCCTGCGTCCCTGGAAGCCCGACATAAAATTTGACAGCTGTGATATTTCGCGTGATACCGGTGGGAACTCTAGGCTCCTTGTCAGCTGCTCATAGGCACTCTCCCTGACTAGCCTGCTGTCGCTTGGTAGGGCAGGGCCCTTGCGCGTCGAGAATTTGTTGCGACACCCTGCAATGGAACTAGCCAGTCGGCGCTGTGTTCTTCTAGTAGAGCGCTGAGGACTTAATCCTAAGACCGCAGCCTTGCCGTTTTTTGTTGTTGTTGTTGAAGCGAGAGGAGTCGTTACTTACTTAGAGTTCCCTCTTGGGATAGTACTATCATCGATTTCATATTCCCCCTGCTTAATCTCAGATGTGTAATGCATTATGTTGTTTTTTTCTCTTCTTAAAAAATCTAAATGTCATCTCAGAGGCTTTACTCCGAAGCTTTGACGGCCCCGACTCTTGTAATGACCACCAAAAGTCAGGTTCGCTCTGCCTCATGTCCGTGCCGGCGTGCTACATACATTTTTAGCCCTCAGGATTGTCATCGGCTAGACTGTATTTTCTGAAGCGCACCACTGGGTATGCTTTACCATTTTTATGATGAAGGCCGGGGTGCAGGTTGGGGAAGACGATGATCACTTGTTCACTCTACGCCCGCAGCTGCATTGGCGAAAAAAACAGACGGCAGTGGGAACTTTCGGATTTACCTCAGGATTCTACGAGACCTGACATCGAGGCTTTCAGACTCTCAGAGAGTCCATTGTCAAGATGACAGTGAAGCCCAGCTGCCCCTTAAACTTCAAATCATCGTGAGAGGCTCCAGCCGTGTGCAGAGAAGATAAGGGAAGATTGTATAGATCGATGAGTACTTGGACAAATGAACCCCGCTTGCGGGGATTCATTCAACAACGAGCATACTACGTACATGGTATCTACATGAGTAAAATACTTATACAAGTTATTATATATGTCCATTCCTAGTTACAAAGAAGAGAAAAAAGAATAATTATAAACAAAAGAGTCCCATATTCAACTCGATTTCCCAAAACGCCCGTGTATCCATCCCGAAATCTCATTTGCGGTTTCAGCACTGACTGAAACCTTCCAGAAACCACTATTAAACACAGAAAACCCTCCCACACATGACGCAACAAAGAGCACCCAGAAAAAGGCCTGATGCTTGAACATGGCATACGAAAGGAGTAGTAGGAAGTTGAGGAGCATGACGGAACCTATCAGCTGCAGCCTTTCACAGTATTGGACATAGCGGTAGAAGGAGATGATTTGCTTGTCGCGGCAACCAGCTTCGACTGTGGCAGGAGATTCAAAATTTGCAGCGGCACGAAAACAAAGGCTAGAAGCGCGGCCGGCCACTACAATAATGCCGATTTGGATGCCAGTCGCAATGAGGCCTAGGAGCTGGCCACAGTCGTAGTGTATGAGCTCGGCAGTGGTGGGCGAACCATTTTGCGGGATGATAACACTATACGCGAGGCTGAGGAACGCTATGTTAAGAGCTGCGGTAAACGTGGACTGTCACGGGCAGTGTTAGACTTTAGCATATGATAGAAATCCGATGAACATACGATGACAACGAAGTTATTGAATTGCGCACTCAGCGCTTCGTACTCTTTATCCTGATGCATGCGGTCCTCTGCCCTGGGGCCCACAGCGATCTTGTTGGCTTGGTGATCCGCAGAAGGGTGTTCATTATGCACAGGTGGGGGTAGTATGGCATCCATTGCAGTAGAACTATCTGTATCTGAGGACGTCTGGGCGCGCGTAGCCGGGGGGTTGATGTCTTCGCTGGACGAAGATAGAGAAGGTTTTGGTGGAGTAGGCTGGGGCATTACAGAAGAAGCTGGGGTCACAGAAGCCTGGAGGTTGACACTTCCCATCCAATGGATTTGGTTTGATGTCTATTGCCACAATTTGACATCTATATATTCAAATACCCTCGTGGAGGCCCCGAGGCTGGTCTCGGTGCTAGCAAGGACTCAGTTTCGAGGAGATTCGCAGATTCGCGGTGCCCTCGGGCGTTCATCAACTCCCTCGCAGCGGCACTGTGAGTCTATTAAAACATGCGTAAGTTGATCGCCGCAATGCGTCATTGCCTTTGTGGACGTGTGATGTAGACCCGATGCAATAGAATGAGTGAAATTTTATATGTGTAGAGATAGCTGCGTGCTTCCCATGAAGGAAAAAAAACACAGTTGTATTCCGTAGATGAATGAGCCCAAGAAAGTCGTGAATAGAAAGTTGGCTGGAAATTATTAGACGATCAATATTTCCCCATACATCCTAGAGCTTATGGCAATACTGGTGATTAGTGGCCAACGTGCACCGCAATCCGCAATAAAGATCGAAAGTTGGTTTTTTTGTGCACTCATAATGAAACGGATTCTTTTGATAGTGAGAAAGGCGAGGAGATTGTTTCAGGCGGGCCATGGAGTGCACGCCGAGTGGATGGGAGCTCAGTTAGAATCATTTAGCCTACTTGGTGGTGGCGCGATGAGTCGCGTGGGTTCGAATTCTTGTTCAAAAGATATAGCTGAAGAGCTCTCCGAGAGTAGCACTCGATGCACGAGACGCGGGGCAACTACTTCAGACGGCGCATGCTGCAAGTGGATGGGAGAAAGCGCAAATTCGAGAGATAGCTAACATGAAAGGGTCAAATTAAGTTATTGCCCGCAAGGATGTCGCAAGGATGACAAAGGACCAAATGCAAGGAAAGTCGATCGCGGTGGAGTCTCCTGCGAAAAGTTGGCGAGAGATTTGTCCCTGGTTTCATTTTTCGGTACGCACTATGAATTAACATACCCCACCGATTTAATCAGAGGACGGCGTGTTCTGGTGCGCGCGATAGGCGAACTTCAAGTTTTGGTGCCAGAAGTCGACGACCGTTGGGCAATGATCGGTCCCGGTGTGCAGCCGGAGGTAGCCGTTATATGCACGTGGTTATGGCAGTGGCATGGTCTGTGCCTGGGCACCGCCACTCCCGGTTCTCGATGACAACCGCCTTGATTTTAATTGAATGAGTTTTACGAGGTTTTACGACGACTATACTACCAAATGGTATTCAGACTGGATCTACGATATTGGTGCTAATCCTCTATGGTGAATTCTTCTGGCTGGGTGTGTTCCATGCCGGACTGTTCGCATCGTGGGGCTGGTATTGGGCGTACATGTCTATGATAATAGGATAATATGCTATAAGTACTGGTAAGTTGTCTAATTTTCCTCGTGTTTTTATTCAGCTCGTTTTTTCTTGATAGTGGACGATGCTATCATCATTGATTGTATGCAACGTCAACCGAGTCCTGTCTAGTCGTGTCAAGAAATCGCAAGCCAGCACTTCGACTCTGCAGCAGAAATATTTGTCTTCTCTACCTCCACTCCCGGTGCCTGTAGCCCGCGTCGGTATCCAGGTCTGTCTCGTCGGTATGGTGTCTGAGAGGCACAAAACACTCGAGATTGTCTTCGCCAACGTCAGTACGAGTTTCTTTCCTTTCAATTGCTCCCTTGAAGTAACCAAACGCATAGCAAAATGTACGTCATCGAACAGCGAGCCAGAGCATTGGTTGGAAGCGCAAGAAGCTTTATTCTTCGGAGACGCTGTTACAAACCCCCTAGAACTTCGCCCCTACGCTTGTGCCACTCCAGCCGGCATCCCCAATGAAAGTTTCTTGCATCAACACTGGCAACTGCGATCGTCATTGATACGCCCCATCTACCATCTGCTCCACCCCTTCCACGTCCCGCTTCTTTCCTGTTACTGTCCCTTCTGCGGCATCCACTCCAGTAAAGTCTGTTACTCAGGTGCGTCTTTTCTTTAGAACCTAAATTCTCCTACCAAGTTTTAACATCTTTTCGTAGTCCCCACAGAAACCCTGCCACCCATCGCGCCTACACTCGTGATCTCATTGGAAACACATTCCGTACATGGACCGTATTGCGCTTGGCCCAATGATATCACCTGCACCCCAGCACTCTTATAACAAGCGCTCCCTGTCAGAATCAGAGTATCCCACAACACCTGCCTGGCGACTCAGAGACGCCTCGTCTCAAGCGGTACCACAAACCTGTCTCTTAACGCATTGCCAACCCTGTGCACAATGTCAAGTGGCTGGCTTCACCGTCTCTCATCTCCGGCGCGTACCTGAGCTGGCAGATATGGCGGTGCGGGTCGTCGAGGCTGTTGCCAAACGCCGGCAACGCGAAGAGCGTAAGAAAGTGAGGTGGCTGCCGCCGGTAATTCAAACTCTGCGTGCCCACCACCCATGCTTTCGGCAATTGATCTTAGCTTTTGTCACATTGCACTGCTAATAAATTTTGATTCGTTTATAGTCTCTTACATCCCGTTTTTAATACAAGGACATGAAAAAGAATGATGCAAAAATGAGTCCACACAGGCTTGAACTGAGGACTTCCTCTCCACAAATGTGAGTGATTATAGAGGTGAGATGTAGGGCGTCCCGAGCCGCTAGCTTCTGTGATATGCAAGGAAGCAAAAATAAGTCCCAGGTTCGAACGACTCTGGAGCACCTTCTGTGAATCTATAAGCGGGAAAGTTCCAACGTGGATTTTCTCAGTTGAGGCCTTACCCAATCATCGTGGTGCCGTTATGACATATTCATAAGATTCATTGCTGAACTTGGGTTTGATAAACCGGCATCTGATGCATGCTCAAACTTTAACGGGATTATGACTAGGTTGCATGTCTGTTCCGAGGTCTATATTTATTTATTTATCTATCTTCTATCTATACTATTAAAACAGCTCATGTGGGAAAGTTGGAAATTTAGTCAGCCAATTATGTAATTCGTGAGAAAAAACCG